>VKOC01017818.1:0-30466 GCA_009364415.1 Spea multiplicata
TAAGGCAGACCAGACCTGAAAACAGCAGTGAGAAGAGTTTTGAGTTCGGGGCTGGCGTTCAGAAGTTGGTCAGTAAGAGTATTGAATCTGCTGTCGTTCTCCACCTTGCACAAGCATACACCCACTTCCTGCGAGGAGGGGTAGAAAACTACAAGCCACATGTGACGTGGTAGTCCAGAAACCTAGAATAAGGTCTTCCTGAGAGGAGATCAATGCGACATGTCATAATGCCCTAAGAGAGTTGTATAGTGGAGCTGACAGATTAGGGCACCGTCTACATCATCTGCTACGGAGAATGTCTCTATGGGAGAGTAGCTTTATTAGATGTAGGCGGTCTGTGATGTAGGGAGGAGCGATAGGGTGAATAGTTATACATAGTGTCTGTCGTTAGGAGTCTCTATGTTGAGCAGTGACTGACACTGTTTAGATACTTTGTATTGATCTCATACGTTATGCTTACTAATAAGAGTTACGTTTTGATTGTAGGATTTATTTGTTTGACTGGATAGTTTCTCAGGATTTTTCCTCCAGGGCAGGGTCCCCATTTCCCCTCCTACTTCCCGCCCACTTATGCCTATGCCCCATGATGCCATCACTACCAGAAGGAGGAGAGCGCCAGGTACTCTACAGCAGGAAGTTCCCAGGTATGGATATAAATCAACAAATATACCTATGTAATGATCTTTATAGCACCATCACATTCTGCAGCGCTGTACAATGTGCATGTATATGTATTAGAACCCTGTATTATGTGTATACCATGGGAGCCACCATATTAGAAGGTTTGTAGAAGGTTTCACTTCAAATGTAATAATAAATAATAATAAATAATAAATGGTATGATCCATACTAGATGTTAAATTTTATTGCCAAATTGATTAATGTTTGGAAATTTGTGATCGATGGAAGAAATCACAGTACAGACAGAAACTTGTGATGTTCTTTGATTGGCAACTGGTGACCAAGGGAGCATCCTCCTGAAAATGGTTAAGAACATTGAAGAGATTTCAGAGGTTGCTCCATTGCCGTGGCCAGGCAAGAATCTAAGGGCTGAGTGATGGTTCCTTAGAGAGCACCTGGTGGTGAGGGCCACGTACAACATGAAGGGTCATCCGTTATTGGGATTTGTGTGGACCTGAAGCCTTGTGTTTCAGAGAGCAGTTGCTCCATCTTCACACGAAGTTGAGTGCTAACTGGATTGCTCAGCTGTTCGTCTCTTAGAAGAGAGGCTTTCATTGCTCCAACAGCATCTTCAAACTTCTCAAGGTATTTGGCCACATTCTCCCTGTCCTGTTTCTCAGCAGATAGCTGTTGGTGTAACTCAATGTTGTCCTCAATGAGGTCCTCATTGGTGTATTCAGCTTTGAACAGTTCAATCGTGAGGTCTTCAGCAGCATCAATATGTTCAGATGCGGACATCTCCATGGCATAAAGTCTCTTTTCCAGGTCTTCAGTCTGTAAGTCTTTGGAATTCTTTAGTTCTTGAAGAAAAGTGACTTTCTTGCTCATGTCTTCCAGGCGCGCTACCAGCTCTTCATTCTGCCTACGAAGGCTGTTGATAACTGCCTGGAGCTCTTTTTTCTCCTGAGACAGGCCATGGTCTTTTTCCTCAGCCAGATTGAAATCATTCTGTGATATGTGATCTGGTGACACCTGAGAGCTTCTCGAGGTGGTCGCACGATGCTCTCTCCGGTGTCTCGGTGACTGGTTTTCATACCTCCACCTGTATTCACCATCTGGATTTAGATGTTCTTCCAGATTTGAGACTCTATCCGCAAGAAAAGACATGGACCGTCTGTGTCCCATCTTCATCTGGAACATGGAGTTGTTGATGTTCACCAGAGAATGCACAAGGTGCAGATGGTGTCCGGATCCATGTTGACGTCTCTCAGAGTCTTCTCTCTTTTTACGTATTAATAATATGATACAGAGGAGTATAAAAGCTCCAATGTACCCCAAACACAATAGTTCGCTCAGATATACATCGCGCTGGGCTTTGCACATCTTTGCTGTCGCCTGCTCTGTTGAGCAATGACCAGTTTACGAGTCACCCTCTATTGACACCCTGTGCTACTGATGACATCACAATGAGGCTGCTGACGGAACACCAGGGATGATTGGTGTATGGCATAGTGGGCGTGGCTTTAAGCAGACAGTTTGTGAGAAGGATCTTTTATGAGTGTGTTTTGGAAAGCCCCACCCACTTCCAAGCCACACCCATAGAGTACGCTGAAAAAACAGATTGGGTTAAAAACATAAAGAATCTGTGTATTCACCCGAGATTTTGAAACTGGGGCAATAACCCTGAGAATCTGCCCATTTACCCCAAGACTCAGGCTGGGGTAAACTTCCTGAAAATCTACCCCTTTACCCATTGCCCCATGAGTTTACAACCACCGCCCCTCCCCCACCCCGGTAATCAGCGCTTTGAAGCCGGTATTTTGGTTTTCTTGACGGGGAACCGGCAGCAGACTTACTCAAAAGGGCGGAGCTTCCCTGCAGCAACCGGCACCAATAGCTAGACAGGGGGAGGGAGGGTGAGAGACTACCTTGCCATCTACCGCCTCTCTCTTTCTCTCAGCCACTCCCCCGAGTGTCTCTGTCCTGACACGCCCCTTCCTTTCCATTCCTGCTTCCGCTCGAGTTGGCCGGCGCCCAGGTCTATTATTTACTCTGTTTCAATCTGTGTATTTTATTAAAGAGGATCAGTGGCAGTAAATTGTGGCTTCAGGCGTCCCGTGTATGAAGACTTTTTTAGTGTACTGATTACTCCAACTCCCATCACATAAGATTCTATCCTATATTATCTGCCGAGCTCTGATGTCATCTTTATCCAGCACACATCGATGCCGAGGAGTTAAGATTCTGTCCCTTCCCAGGACCTTATTTGGGCTTTTAACACTTTTGGTTCCAGGGATTTTAATAATGTGGCATTCTGTTATCGTAAAGGAGCAATTTGATATAGTTTAAAAAGAATGATTTATAGCTATTTGGATGGTAAATGGTGCAGCTCAGATAGGCGTGTGTAAGGGGGTGTGGCATATTGTAAAAACAACCCCCCTCCTGAGTGTCAGAGTTTACGCTGTAGGATAATATATACCTTTTTTTTTATTGCAGAAGTTTCTTTTTCGTCCTTATTTCATTGCATCATCTTTCTTGTTGATTTTCTGCCTTTGTGTTTTCACCATCACATTTTCACACACCTGTTCTACTTGCATCATAGAATTACAACACATACTCATGAGCACATACTGGAACCTGCACCAGCCTCCTCTCCTCATCCTTCTCACCTTCCTTGTGCAATGCTGTTGGGGTTCTTTTACCAATAACTACCCTCACTCTGTACCTTAACCAATAAAATGAGTGTCCTAATAAACCCCAATTTCCGACTTTATGAACTTGCCTCCCTCTTGATGAATGTGGTTGTTTGGTCTATGACGGGTAAGACACCCCTTGAAGAGGGGGGGGCAACGTAAGGCAGACCTGAAAACAGCCGTGAGAAGAGTTTTGAGTTCGGGGCTGGCGTTCAGAAGTTGGTCAGTAAGAGTATTGAATCTGCTGTCGTTCTCCACCTTGCACATGCATACACCCACTTCCTGCGAGGAGGGGTAGAAAACTACAAGCCACATGTGACGTGGTAGTCCAGAAACCTAGAATAAGGTCTTCCTGAGAGGAGATCAATGCGACATGTCATAATGCCCTAAGAGAGTTGTATAGTGGAGCTGACAGATTAGGGCACCGTCTACATCATCTGCTACGGAGAATGTCTCTATGGGAGAGTAGCTTTATTAGATGTAGGCGGTCTGTGATGTAGGGAGGAGCGATAGGGTGAATAGTTATACATAGTGTCTGTCGTTAGGAGTCTCTATGTTGAGCAGTGACTGACACTGTTTAGATACTTTGTATTGATCTCATACGTTATGCTTACTAATAAGAGTTACGTTTTGATTGTAGGATTTATTTGTTTGACTGGATAGTTTCTCAGGATTTTTCCTCCAGGGCAGGGTCCCCATTTCCCCTCCTACTTTCCGCCCACTTATGCCTATGCCCCTCCTCCATGATGCCATCACTACCAGAAGGAGGAGAGCGCCAGGTACTCTACAGCAGGAAGTTCCCAGGTATGGATATAAATCAACAAATATACCTATGTAATGATCTTTATAGCACCATCACATTCTGCAGCGCTGTACAATGTGCATGTATATGTATTAGAACCCTGTATTATGTGTATACCATGGGAGCCACCATATTAGAAGGTTTGTAGAAGGTTTCACTTCAAATGTAATAATAAATAATAATAAACAATAAATGGTATGATCCATACTAGATGTTAAATTTTATTGCCAAATTGATTAATGTTTGGAAATTTGTGATCGATGGAAGAAATCACAGTACAGACAGAAACTTGTGATGTTCTTTGATTGGCAACTGGTGACCAAGGGAGCATCCTCCTGAAAATGGTTAAGAACATTGAAGAGATTTCAGAGGTTGCTCCATTGCCGTGGCCAGGCAAGAATCTAAGGGCTGAGTGATGGTTCCTTAGAGAGCACCTGGTGGTGAGGGCCACGTACAACATGAAGGGTCATCCGTTATTGGGATTTGTGTGGACCTGAAGCCTTGTGTTTCAGAGAGCAGTTGCTCCATCTTCACACGAAGTTGAGTGCTAACTGGATTGCTCAGCTGTTCGTCTCTTAGAAGAGAGGCTTTCATTGCTCCAACAGCATCTTCAAACTTCTCAAGGTATTTGGCCACATTCTCCCTGTCCTGTTTCTCAGCAGATAGCTGTTGGTGTAACTCAATGTTGTCCTCAATGAGGTCCTCATTGGTGTATTCAGCTTTGAACAGTTCAATCGTGAGGTCTTCAGCAGCATCAATATGTTCAGATGCGGACATCTCCATGGCATAAAGTCTCTTTTCCAGGTCTTCAGTCTGTAAGTCTTTGGAATTCTTTAGTTCTTGAAGAAAAGTGACTTTCTTGCTCATGTCTTCCAGGCGCGCTACCAGCTCTTCATTCTGCCTACGAAGGCTGTTGATAACTGCCTGGAGCTCTTTTTTCTCCTGAGACAGGCCATGGTCTTTTTCCTCAGCCAGATTGAAATCATTCTGTGATATGTGATCTGGTGACACCTGAGAGCTTCTCGAGGTGGTCGCACGATGCTCTCTCCGGTGTCTCGGTGACTGGTTTTCATACCTCCACCTGTATTCACCATCTGGATTTAGATGTTCTTCCAGATTTGAGACTCTATCCGCAAGAAAAGACATGGACCGTCTGTGTCCCATCTTCATCTGGAACATGGAGTTGTTGATGTTCACCAGAGAATGCACAAGGTGCAGATGGTGTCCGGATCCATGTTGACGTCTCTCAGAGTCTTCTCTCTTTTTACGTATTAATAATATGATACAGAGGAGTATAAAAGCTCCAATGTACCCCAAACACAATAGTTCGCTCAGATATACATCGCGCTGGGCTTTGCACATCTTTGCTGTCGCCTGCTCTGTTGAGCAATGACCAGTTTACGAGTCACCCTCTATTGACACCCTGTGCTACTGATGACATCACAATGAGGCTGCTGACGGAACACCAGGGATGATTGGTGTATGGCATAGTGGGCGTGGCTTTAAGCAGACAGTTTGTGAGAAGGATCTTTTATGAGTGTGTTTTGGAAAGCCCCACCCACTTCCAAGCCACACCCATAGAGTACGCTGAAAAAACAGATTGGGTTAAAAACATAAAGAATCTGTGTATTCACCCGAGATTTTGAAACTGGGGCAATAACCCTGAGAATCTGCCCATTTACCCCAAGACTCAGGCTGGGGTAAACTTCCTGAAAATCTACCCCTTTACCCATTGCCCCATGAGTTTACAACCACCGCCCCTCCCCCACCCCGGTAATCAGCGCTTTGAAGCCGGTATTTTGGTTTTCTTGACGGGGAACCGGCAGCAGACTTACTCAAAAGGGCGGAGCTTCCCTGCAGCAACCGGCACCAATAGCTAGACAGGGGGAGGGAGGGTGAGAGACTACCTTGCCATCTACCGCCTCTCTCTTTCTCTCAGCCACTCCCCCGAGTGTCTCTGTCCTGACACGCCCCTTCCTTTCCATTCCTGCTTCCGCTCGAGTTGGCCGGCGCCCAGGTCTATTATTTACTCTGTTTCAATCTGTGTATTTTATTAAAGAGGATCAGTGGCAGTAAATTGTGGCTTCAGGCGTCCCGTGTATGAAGACTTTTTTAGTGTACTGATTACTCCAACTCCCATCACATAAGATTCTATCCTATATTATCTGCCGAGCTCTGATGTCATCTTTATCCAGCACACATCGATGCCGAGGAGTTAAGATTCTGTCCCTTCCCAGGACCTTATTTGGGCTTTTAACACTTTTGGTTCCAGGGATTTTAATAATGTGGCATTCTGTTATCGTAAAGGAGCAATTTGATATAGTTTAAAAAGAATGATTTATAGCTATTTGGATGGTAAATGGTGCAGCTCAGATAGGCGTGTGTAAGGGGGTGTGGCATATTGTAAAAACAACCCCCCTCCTGAGTGTCAGAGTTTACGCTGTAGGATAATATATACCTTTTTTTTATTGCAGAAGTTTCTTTTTCGTCCTTATTTCATTGCATCATCTTTCTTGTTGATTTTCTGCCTTTGTGTTTTCACCATCACATTTTCACACACCTGTTCTACTTGCATCATAGAATTACAACACATACTCATGAGCACATACTGGAACCTGCACCAGCCTCCTCTCCTCATCCTTCTCACCTTCCTTGTGCAATGCTGTTGGGGTTCTTTTACCAATAACTACCCTCACTCTGTACCTTAACCAATAAAATGAGTGTCCTAATAAACCCCAATTTCCGACTTTATGAACTTGCCTCCCTCTTGATGAATGTGGTTGTTTGGTCTATGACGGGTAAGACACCCCTTGAAGAGGGGGGGCAACCTAAGGCAGACCTGAAAACAGCCGTGAGAAGAGTTTTGAGTTCGGGGCTGGCGTTCAGAAGTTGGTCAGTAAGAGTATTGAATCTGCTGTCGTTCTCCACCTTGCACAAGCATACACCCACTTCCTGCGAGGAGGGGTAGAAAACTACAAGCCACATGTGACGTGGTAGTCCAGAAACCTAGAATAAGGTCTTCCTGAGAGGAGATCAATGCGACATGTCATAATGCCCTAAGAGAGTTGTATTGTGGAGCTTACCCACTATTTGGGCCCCATAATGTAGCTGAAGCAGCAAATTAAACATGGAAGAGGTGAATGAGGGTTGTGGACGTCCAGAGGTCTGAAAGCTTTGCATTCCTCATGTGCCAATCTTTGTTCTACCCCCACACCATCTCTGTGCACGCACATCCTGCAATAAACTAATGTCAACGCTACATGGTATGAACTTTACAGCTTTTTCTTATTCTTTTAATCTCTACACCTTTTTTTAAGATATTTTTCTATTTACTCATTATATATAACGCTAGACCTTGCCACTGTGGTTAAACAGTATGATCAACTGTGTAATTGATGGAACGTTTTTTAAAAGCTCTTTAAAATGAAATTGAAACCCTTTTAAAATACAAATATTCGAAGGAGAATTGTTTCTGGTTCGATAGTATAATTTAGAATACCAGCTCATCTCCCCTGCATGGTAATCTTTGTATAATTCACCCCAGATGATTGGCAGTTAAAACAAATTTAAGGAAGAATAATTGAAAGGTGTTGATTAAATGCTGTTTGTGCCACAAACAGGCAGTTATTTTTCATTCTTTAATATTAGACCCTCCTGCCGATATACCCTATTTCCCCATGTATAAGACACACCTTTTTTCAAAAAATTTGGGGGCAGAGTGGCAGGCCTGGGGGCAGATGTGTGTAACTGGGGGGGGGGGCAGGTTGGCAAATAAAAGGAAATTAAAACAAAAAATATATATTTTTCTCAATCATAGCTGTTCTTAAATATGAAACAAATCTTTTGATATGTGATGCAGAAGTGGGGAGCCCCACTCCTGGATGGAATGATGCAATATGCTGCATTTATTTTTCTATTTGATGCAGGCAGTCCTAGGATGTTTGTAGGCGAGACAGACTGACAGATTAGGGCACCGTCTACATCATCTGCTACGGAGAATGTCTCTATGGGAGAGTAGCTTTATTAGATGTAGGCGGTCTGTGATGTAGGGAGGAGCGATAGGGTGAATAGTTATACATAGTGTCTGTCGTTAGGAGTCTCTATGTTGAGCAGTGACTGACACTGTTTAGATACTTTGTATTGATCTCATACGTTATGCTTACTAATAAGAGTTACGTTTTGATTGTAGGATTTATTTGTTTGACTGGATAGTTTCTCAGGATTTTTCCTCCAGGGCAGGGTCCCCATTTCCCCTCCTACTTTCCGCCCACTTATGCCTATGCCCCTCCCCCATGATGCCATCACTACCAGAAGGAGGAGAGCGCCAGGTACTCTACAGCAGGAAGTTCCCAGGTATGGATATAAATCAATAAATATACCTATGTAATGATCTTTATAGCACCATCACATTCTGCAGCGCTGTACAATGTGCATGTATATGTATTAGAACCCTGTATTATGTGTATACCATGGGAGCCACCATATTAGAAGGTTTGTAGAAGGTTTCACTTCAAATGTAATAATAAATAATAATAAACAATAAATGGTATGATCCATACTAGATGTTAAATTTTATTGCCAAATTGATTAATGTTTGGAAATTTGTGATCGATGGAAGAAATCACAGTACAGACAGAAACTTGTGATGTTCTTTGATTGGCAACTGGTGACCAAGGGAGCATCCTCCTGAAAATGGTTAAGAACATTGAAGAGATTTCAGAGGTTGCTCCATTGCCGTGGCCAGGCAAGAATCTAAGGGCTGGGTGATGGTTCCTTAGAGAGCACCTGGTGGTGAGGGCCACGTACAACATGAAGGGTCATCCGTTATTGGGATTTGTGTGGACCTGAAGCCTTGTGTTTCAGAGAGCAGTTGCTCCATCTTCACACGAAGTTGAGTGCTAACTGGATTGCTCAGCTGTTCGTCTCTTAGAAGAGAGGCTTTCATTGCTCCAACAGCATCTTCAAACTTCTCAAGGTATTTGGCCACATTCTCCCTGTCCTGTTTCTCAGCAGATAGCTGTTGGTGTAACTCAATGTTGTCCTCAATGAGGTCCTCATTGGTGTATTCAGCTTTGAACAGTTCAATCGTGAGGTCTTCAGCAGCATCAATATGTTCAGATGCGGACATCTCCATGGCATAAAGTCTCTTTTCCAGGTCTTCAGTCTGTAAGTCTTTGGAATTCTTTAGTTCTTGAAGAAAAGTGACTTTCTTGCTCATGTCTTCCAGGCGCTCTACCAGCTCTTCATTCTGCCTACGAAGGCTGTTGATAACTGCCTGGAGCTCTTTTTTCTCCTGAGACAGGCCATGGTCTTTTTCCTCAGCCAGATTGAAATCATTCTGTGATATGTGATCTGGTGACACCTGAGAGCTTCTCGAGGTGGTCGCACGATGCTCTCTCCGGTGTCTCGGTGACTGGTTTTCATACCTCCACCTGTATTCACCATCTGGATTTAGATGTTCTTCCAGATTTGAGACTCTATCCGCAAGAAAAGACATGGACCGTCTGTGTCCCATCTTCATCTGGAACATGGAGTTGTTGATGTTCACCAGAGAATGCACAAGGTGCAGATGGTGTCCGGATCCATGTTGACGTCTCTCAGAGTCTTCTCTCTTTTTACGTATTAATAATATGATACAGAGGAGTATAAAAGCTCCAATGTACCCCAAACACAATAGTTCGCTCAGATATACATCGCGCTGGGCTTTGCACATCTTCGCTGTCGCCTGCTCTGTTGAGCAATGACCAGTTTACGAGTCACCCTCTATTGACACCCTGTGCTACTGATGACATCACAATGAGGCTGCTGACGGAACACCAGGGATGATTGGTGTATGGCATAGTGGGCGTGGCTTTAAGCAGACAGTTTGTGAGAAGGATCTTTTATGAGTGTGTTTTGGAAAGCCCCACCCACTTCCAAGCCACACCCATAGAGTACGCTGAAAAAACAGATTGGGTTAAAAACATAAAGAATCTGTGTATTCACCCGAGATTTTGAAACTGGGGCAATAACCCTGAGAATCTGCCCATTTACCCCAAGACTCAGGCTGGGGTAAACTTCCTGAAAATCTACCCCTTTACCCATTGCCCCATGAGTTTACAACCACCGCCCCTCCCCCACCCCAGTAATCAGCGCTTTGAAGCCGGTATTTTGGTTTTCTTGACGGGGAACCGGCAGCAGACTTACTCAAAAGGGCAGAGCTTCCCTGCAGCAACCAGCACCAATAGCTAGACAGGGGGAGGGAGGGTGAGAGACTACCTTGCCATCTACCGCCTCTCTCATTCTCTCAGCCACTCCCCCGAGTGTCTCTGTCCTGACACGCCCCTTCCTTTCCATTCCTGCTTCCGCTCGAGTTGGCCGGCGCCCAGGTCTATTATTTACTCTGTTTCAATCTGTGTATTTTATTAAAGAGGATCAGTGGCAGTAAATTGTGGCTTCAGGCGTCCCGTGTATGAAGACTTTTTTAGTGTACTGATTACTCCAACTCCCATCACATAAGATTCTATCCTATATTATCTGCCGAGCTCTGATGTCATCTTTATCCAGCACACATCGATGCCGAGGAGTTAAGATTCTGTCCCTTCCCAGGACCTTATTTGGGCTTTTAACACTTTTGGTTCCAGGGATTTTAATAATGTGGCATTCTGTTATCGTAAAGGAGCAATTTGATATAGTTTAAAAAGAATGATTTATAGCTATTTGGATGGTAAATGGTGCAGCTCAGATAGGCGTGTGTAAGGGGGTGTGGCATATTGTAAAAACAACCCCCCTCCTGAGTGTCAGAGTTTACGCTGTAGGATAATATATACCTTTTTTTTATTGCAGAAGTTTCTTTTTCGTCCTTATTTCATTGCATCATCTTTCTTGTTGATTTTCTGCCTTTGTGTTTTCACCATCACATTTTCACACACCTGTTCTACTTGCATCATAGAATTACAACACATACTCATGAGCACATACTGGAACCTGCACCAGCCTCCTCTCCTCATCCTTCTCACCTTCCTTGTGCAATGCTGTTGGGGTTCTTTTACCAATAACTACCCTCACTCTGTACCTTAACCAATAAAATGAGTGTCCTAATAAACCCCAATTTCCGACTTTATGAACTTGCCTCCCTCTTGATGAATGTGGTTGTTTGGTCTATGACGGGTAAGACACCCCTTGAAGAGGGGGGGGCAACGTAAGGCAGACCTGAAAACAGCCGTGAGAAGAGTTTTGAGTTCGGGGCTGGCGTTCAGAAGTTGGTCAGTAAGAGTATTGAATCTGCTGTCGTTCTCCACCTTGCACATGCATACACCCACTTCCTGCGAGGAGGGGTAGAAAACTACAAGCCACATGTGACGTGGTAGTCCAGAAACCTAGAATAAGGTCTTCCTGAGAGGAGATCAATGCGACATGTCATAATGCCCTAAGAGAGTTGTATAGTGGAGCTGACAGATTAGGGCACCGTCTACATCATCTGCTACGGAGAATGTCTCTATGGGAGAGTAGCTTTATTAGATGTAGGCTGTCTGTGATGTAGGGAGGAGCGATAGGGTGAATAGTTATACATAGTGTCTGTCGTTAGGAGTCTCTATGTTGAGCAGTGACTGACACTGTTTAGATACTTTGTATTGATCTCATACGTTATGCTTACTAATAAGAGTTACGTTTTGATTGTAGGATTTATTTGTTTGACTGGATAGTTTCTCAGGATTTTTCCTCCAGGGCAGGGTCCCCATTTCCCCTCCTACTTTCCGCCCACTTATGCCTATGCCCCTCCCCCATGATGCCATCACTACCAGAAGGAGGAGAGCGCCAGGTACTCTACAGCAGGAAGTTCCCAGGTATGGATATAAATCAACAAATATACCTATGTAATGATCTTTATAGCACCATCACATTCTGCAGCGCTGTACAATGTGCATGTATATGTATTAGAACCCTGTATTATGTGTATACCATGGGAGCCACCATATTAGAAGGTTTGTAGAAGGTTTCACTTCAAATGTAATAATAAATAATAATAAATAATAAATGGTATGATCCATACTAGATGTTAAATTTTATTGCCAAATTGATTAATGTTTGGAAATTTGTGATCGATGGAAGAAATCACAGTACAGACAGAAACTTGTGATGTTCTTTGATTGGCAACTGGTGACCAAGGGAGCATCCTCCTGAAAATGGTTAAGAACATTGAAGAGATTTCAGAGGTTGCTCCATTGCCGTGGCCAGGCAAGAATCTAAGGGCTGAGTGATGGTTCCTTAGAGAGCACCTGGTGGTGAGGGCCACGTACAACATGAAGGGTCATCCGTTATTGGGATTTGTGTGGACCTGAAGCCTTGTGTTTCAGAGAGCAGTTGCTCCATCTTCACACGAAGTTGAGTGCTAACTGGATTGCTCAGCTGTTCGTCTCTTAGAAGAGAGGCTTTCATTGCTCCAACAGCATCTTCAAACTTCTCAAGGTATTTGGCCACATTCTCCCTGTCCTGTTTCTCAGCAGATAGCTGTTGGTGTAACTCAATGTTGTCCTCAATGAGGTCCTCATTGGTGTATTCAGCTTTGAACAGTTCAATCGTGAGGTCTTCAGCAGCATCAATATGTTCAGATGCGGACATCTCCATGGCATAAAGTCTCTTTTCCAGGTCTTCAGTCTGTAAGTCTTTGGAATTCTTTAGTTCTTGAAGAAAAGTGACTTTCTTGCTCATGTCTTCCAGGCGCTCTACCAGCTCTTCATTCTGCCTACGAAGGCTGTTGATAACTGCCTGGAGCTCTTTTTTCTCCTGAGACAGGCCATGGTCTTTTTCCTCAGCCAGATTGAAATCATTCTGTGATATGTGATCTGGTGACACCTGAGAGCTTCTCGAGGTGGTCGCACGATGCTCTCTCCGGTGTCTCGGTGACTGGTTTTCATACCTCCACCTGTATTCACCATCTGGATTTAGATGTTCTTCCAGATTTGAGACTCTATCCGCAAGAAAAGACATGGACCGGCTGTGTCCCATCTTCATCTGGAACATGGAGTTGTTGATGTTCACCAGAGAATGCACAAGGTGCAGATGGTGTCCGGATCCATGTTGACGTCTCTCAGAGTCTTCTCTCTTTTTACGTATTAATAATATGATACAGAGGAGTATAAAAGCTCCAATGTACCCCAAACACAATAGTTCGCTCAGATATACATCGCGCTGGGCTTTGCACATCTTCGCTGTCGCCTGCTCTGTTGAGCAATGACCAGTTTACGAGTCACCCTCTATTGACACCCTGTGCTACTGATGACATCACAATGAGGCTGCTGACGGAACACCAGGGATGATTGGTGTATGGCATAGTGGGCGTGGCTTTAAGCAGACAGTTTGTGAGAAGGACCTTTTATGAGTGTGTTTTGGAAAGCCCCACCCACTTCCAAGCCACACCCATAGAGTACGCTGAAAAAACAGATTGGGTTAAAAACATAAAGAATCTGTGTATTCACCCGAGATTTTGAAACTGGGGCAATAACCCTGAGAATCTGCCCATTTACCCCAAGACTCAGGCTGGGGTAAACTTCCTGAAAATCTACCCCTTTACCCATTGCCCCATGAGTTTACAACCACCGCCCCTCCCCCACCCCAGTAATCAGCGCTTTGAAGCCGGTATTTTGGTTTTCTTGACGGGGAACCGGCAGCAGACTTACTCAAAAGGGCAGAGCTTCCCTGCAGCAACCAGCACCAATAGCTAGACAGGGGGAGGGAGGGTGAGAGACTACCTTGCCATCTACCGCCTCTCTCATTCTCTCAGCCACTCCCCCGAGTGTCTCTGTCCTGACACGCCCCTTCCTTTCCATTCCTGCTTCCGCTCGAGTTGGCCGGCGCCCAGGTCTATTATTTACTCTGTTTCAATCTGTGTATTTTATTAAAGAGGATCAGTGGCAGTAAATTGTGGCTTCAGGCGTCCCGTGTATGAAGACTTTTTTAGTGTACTGATTACTCCAACTCCCATCACATAAGATTCTATCCTATATTATCTGCCGAGCTCTGATGTCATCTTTATCCAGCACACATCGATGCCGAGGAGTTAAGATTCTGTCCCTTACCAGGACCTTATTTGGGCTTTTAACACTTTTGGTTCCAGGGATTTTAATAATGTGGTATTCTGTTATAGTAAAGGAGCAATTTAATATAGTTTAAAAAGAATTAAAGAAAAATTAAACATGGAAGAGGTGGATGAGGGTTGTGGACATCCAGAGGTCTGAAAGCTTTGCATTCCTCATGTGCCAATCTTTGTTCTACCCCCACACCATCTCTGTGCACGCACATCCTGCAATAAACTAATGTCAACGCTACATGGTATGAACTTTACAGCTTTTACATACTTATTATATACAACGCTAGACCTTGCCGCTGTGGTTAAACAGTGTGATCCACTGTGTAATTGATGGAACGTTTTTTAAAAGCTCTTTAAAATGAAATTGAAACACTTTTAAAATACAAATATTCGAAGGAGAATTGTTTCTGGTTCGATAGTATAATTTAGAATACCAGCTCCTCTCCCCTGCATGGTAATGTTTGTATAATTCACCCCAAATGATTGGCAGCTAAAACAAATTTAAGGAAGAATCATTGAAAGGTGTTGATTAAATGCTGTTTGTGCCACAATGAAGTCTACAAGGCAAGGGAAATATGGGTGGCAGTATACATGTGCATTGGAATTTTGTACAATTTAATTTGAATGAAGTTTGCCAATTTCTATGAATGTCCTTTCTCGTAGCACTGGTTTTATTTTTTGCCTCTCACTTTCTGTCTTTGTCTGCTTCTTCCGGGTATTGGCTCTATGAATCAGGCCTCCAGGAGTACGTCCAAAAAGTGGAGCCTCTGAGCACAACCTCTCGTCCATTGGTAGGACATGGGAGAGGATGTCCATGTAGCTTCACTGTTTTGCTGTAGTACTCTTAGAGACCACAACATTGCTGACAGGTTTGTAGACAAAGTGTTTCTGCACCTCCCCATGAATCTGTGTCATTCCTGCCTCCGAGTGCTTACAGAAAAGGTTGGAGCTTTGGTTACAGCCTTATGCTGACTCCTCGATGGAGGAATGAGGGAGTGTCCAAAGGCTCCACCTCTGGAAGTGCTCTGAGATAGTATGAAATGGTTAATAACACATTTGGCGAGTCTAGTAGGCAGCTGTGGGAGAAAATGTATTCTACAAAACATTATCCTGCACCAGTGAAATTACCATTTTCTGCTTTTATGAGATTTTATGAGACTTTGGTGCTTCATGTCCACAAAAGCTAGCAAACGGACTACATTCTAAACATAATATTGACTGGCTGCTTCAGTTAAATCAGTCAATTTTACGGCATCTCCACCGGTCAGTGTGGTTATATCACCCCTCATGTAATGGAAAGGAGAGTTCCTAGTCACTGAGCTTGCATTCTTTGAGATGGGTGTTGTTGGGTGCTGGAACTGACATTGTATGTTTCTCTCTTGTATATTCTTACATGGTGCCCACTCACCGTGGATGACAGAGTTGTGCGTCAACGCTTTCCCAAACTATTGCACCTGGTAAATCTTTGTTATATATATTGGCTTTGATTTATACTAGTAAAGATGTTTTCCTTTTAACAGTGTCCTTTTTCTTTTTTGGGATGGTCATGAACTTCCACCACCAATCATATTTGAGGATGAAACTCTCACACTCCCTACAAGCAAGATGAGTTTGTCTGTCTGTACATAGGGTGTGGTTCTGATGCTTGATGATATTTACATCATATGTACCTGCTTCTTGTTCTCAGGGGAGTTTCTTGAGCAGCGATGAATTGAAGGTATTCATTCTACAATTTCTACAGCAGTGAGTATCCCCAACCTCCCATTACACACACAACCACTTTTCTCTTGGTTTTTGTTTTCTGTCACAAAATGTTATATTTGAATTTTACATAGGTCTGTTAAGTTAATTCTTTGCAATATATTTCAGGTGGAATTAGTCCAACTATTGTCATTGCCAAACAGTACACTCTATTGTCAGCACAAGGCAGTGTTTTGAAATCACAATTCTCATTTTCTTTACAATGATGACTTTGTTTGATCGAGTGCCCAACCCAGAACCTTCATATTCTCCAGCTCTTCCCACAGTTCCCGTTATTACTTTTCTCTTTATCTGTTTTCATCTTTCTTCTATTCCCCCAATCCTAATGAAGATATTATGCCTGTTATGAAGGAGAAGATAGACAGAGCCTGCTGAAGTTTCTCCATGATGAAGTTTGCTGCTCCATCAGCATTCCCTGGCTTCAACGGCAAAACCCCACCACTTGAGTAATTCCCTGCCCCATGCTTTCCATTTCAAGATCCTAAACGTTTTCTCTAACTAATCCATATATTTCGACACATAGCAGCAGCCTTGAGCCGTATTTGCAGGAAAGTCGAAATATTAAGAAACTCAAAGATCCATGTAAGTTCTCAGACCTAATACCATTGTGTGCTGATGTACATACCTTAACCACACCTAAAAAAAAGTTCCTTTTTTCTTTTTTAGCTGTAGTAAATGAATTAAACACTAGCGCCCGAATGTTGTTGGCTTCCTGAACTTTGTAGTGGATATTGTTTCCCAGTTGGTTAGTTTGCACTTGCTCTTATTTGTAACAGTTTCTTGCAATTCTTCTGTCACTTTCTCTTTTATCCTTTCCCATCATTGCATTTCATCTTATCTCTTCCAGATTTTTGTTTCTTTTTTTTATTAATGTATATGTTATTCTTTGATGTGTTTTATTCTTTAATCATTGTTTCCATTGCTATATTTTTTCCTTAGTGGCATATAGTAATCTTATCCCATTTTCGTATTCTTTTCCTATTCAGTATCTAAACTTTGCCTGAGAACTTAAGTGAGCAGGCTATAAATCAAATGTTTTTGTTTTGTTTTTTCTTACTGCTTCACTGTCAATGGAATTTTTAAAAGTAAGTAGATCTCAGATTCCTTAACCCCTTAATGACAAGACTGTTTCTTACTTGTAGTACATTTTGGGACAAAGAGTTTTTCAGTGTTACTGTTTAGCTGTAATTTTCTTCTTTCTCATTTTGTGCACCCACGCACATTATATATTTTGTTCAGGACAAGTGGGGCTTTCTTTAGCTACCATTATTTTTATCATATCTAATTTACAATAAAAAATGCTAAAATATGATTGTTTTGTTTTTTAAATATTTTACTCATCTACTAAAACCAATGAAAACCAATGAAAATACCTAAAACCAATGAAAATACCAGCTAAAGAGATCCTACTATTTGTCCTGAGTTTTGAAATACCCAATCTTTTTTTTTTCTCCTGCATGTTATGGGGCAATAAGTACCAGTAGTGTTTTGCAATTTCAAAACCATTTTTCCCCAAATCTGGACATTCTGCCCCATGTGCTATTTCGGGTACCTTTGAAGCCGGCCAATCCAATTTACCCCATATATTTTTGAAAAATAAACACCCCAAGGTATTTCAAATGCTGGTAGTTTAACCGTTTCCATGCACTTTCCATGTATGCGCCTCAATATTTTTAAGTCTACCCCCACAAGTAAAAAGTATTTCTTTTTTTGAAAGAAATACAATTCAGGGATGTAGTATTACTGTAAACCAATGATGCCAAACAAATTGATTTGTTGTTTACCAGTGGTACCTATATAGCATTATATCAGAGCTAATTTTATCTATTTCTATAATTTTAAGAAAATATCCTACTTGTCTTGTTGTGAACAAAATGTATACTTTTATGTTCATCAGATATGGAAAAAGAAATCCTAATTTAACACATTAAGAAAAATGTCTTTATGTTATGAAAAAACATGGTCTTGTATTCAAATGATCAACAAATGTCTCTTTTCAGTTGATGGCCAGTCAACTGACACCGTGCTTGCTTTTGTAGCTGTGCCCGGCGATGATGGAGGGTACGTTTGAACTTCATGATCGTATTTAATTTATTTTTGCATGAAAATATAAATGTACATGTAGTCAAAAATGTTTTCTTCCTTTTTTAAATCAGGCTCCTACTGGTCAATGATGAACAATTCATAAGGAATGAAGAGAAGAGAGGCACAGAGCATTTGCTGCTCCAGCTCCCACACCTTCCTTGTTGTACCTGCCCAACCACCTGTACCTCAGGACATAATTCAAGCTTTTATTCAGTTTTCGGGCATGAATGCAGAGTGGTCTCAAAAGTGAGAAAACATTCAATAAAACGTGATTCTGAAGAATGTTCTTTTGACTTAGATATTGCTTAAAGTCCTTACCTGAATGCTGTTCATAGCCAGATTTCATATGCTTTTTATTTATTTAGGTGTCTTCTGGAAAATGCATGGGATTTTGAGCGGGCAGCCCACATTTTTATGAAGTTTAAGGTAATGCATGTTGGAGACAAGTTTTGTTTTTTTTTCTCTTTCCTAAGCATTTTTTTTTACAGTTTCTAATCGACTCGTTAATTCACAATTTTCTTTTGTTTGATCTGCAGGCAGAGGGTGTGATTCCAGATGTTGCATTCATCATTTATTATGCTGCATCCCTTCTGAAAATACGTGAAATATAAAAGTAATGGGTACACACTTCATACTGCATACCACCATTGTTCTGGAGCATCTAAGCTGTTAAAAGTAACACACCAAAATCAGACAAAAAATCAATAATTTTTTTATATATATATATATATATATGTATATATATGTATATATATATAATTAACAGCAATCACAATCCTATCATGCCCAGGTTTTAGCATGAGCTGGCTGACTTAGCATGATAGGAGTGTGATTGCTGTTTGCAATCATATATTGTGTTTTTTAATTTTTCTGTCCAATTTTCGCATATAATTTACTTTTAATAAGTGTTGTTAACACACCAAAGTTGGACAAAAAAAATTTGGAAAAAAATAATTGATAGCAGCAATCACATGCCATGCTATCCCCCCACCTGTACACATCCATGCTATCTGAAACCCTCATTCACAAACATTCAGCATAAACTACAGCACAACACCCATCACTCTCACACACTTACTAATCCACTCTCCCTGAATATTTTCACCTTCACTTTTCCTCCTCCTCTTCGTTCTTCCTCTTCTTCTTCTGTGTCCTGTCCTTCTGGTGCAGCGAGCGTGGAAGACAGTGGGTGTGGCTTTGGTGTTGTGCTCCAGGATTTGACATCAAGTCCTGGCGCACAGCCACAGTTGCCGCGCCCATCGTTTTTGGAGGCATGGTGACACCCCTCAGTGAGAGGCACCCGGGCGGACCGCCCCCGCCAGGTACGCTACCGGAACGATGGCCAGTCCCGCTCGCAGCCGCTTAGTTTTGAACTTTGTGGCTGCCTTAAATGTTCGTCTGCCTGCCATCTGGCCGGCCCAGATTCAGGGCGGCCTGGGGGGCAATTGCTCCCCGGCCCAGCCCGGCCCTGTATATATAAAATTGCTTTGATTATATACATGTATTTGTTTTGTATGTATAAAGTCTTTTTTATATGTTAATCATATTAATCTACTTTGAATTCTGATGAACTAATGAATTTGATCTTATGTACTCTGATCATTGATCCATGAATTATATGCCCAATTATCGTGATTTTTTTTTGCATATTGTATATAACTGTATGTATAAAGCTTTATATATGCAAGACTGATTGTATTTGATGTATTTATATATTTATCTTGATCGAATATACTTTAAAACCTTCAAGACTGGAACGTACCTGGTACTTCCTGGTCACATGGTACCTGCGGACCAGGACGTACCAGGTACTGATGGGCAGTCCCGCATCGCGCTGTCTTTTTGGCGGGAGTAGCAGGAGAAATGTGTGGTTTTTGAGAACTCCGAGGACATCTTTTCATATGCTACACGAGTAAAAGGTATCCGATTTGATGGAGTAGAGAAGAGCATGCGTAATGTCCTCCATTACTATCCAATAAACATTTTGTTAGCAGGTTACAATGTAGTTGTAATAGTGTATTTTGTAATATTATTCTTGTCCAATAAACTATTTTTATTAGCTGTAATATTTTTTCTTTAAGGGGTATGTACTATTTTGCGTAATGGTTTATGTAACCTTACAGCATGGAGGATTAGTACACACAATATCTGGTACCAGATTAAAGAAACACGTGAATAATATCCTTGTCATCATCCCTTTCTTTAGTTTGTTAGTCTTCCCTAAACCTTTTCTGTGTAAACCTGTACAAAACTAAAGGAAAAAACTGTTTGCAGGCTCTGTTCTTGGCCAGTGTTCGTAATTGGCAAAAAATCCGTATTGTCTGCTTCTTAGGCAGACTTTTGTCAGTGTGACAGGAACCAGCACACTGAATTGTTTGGGTTTTTTCCCTTGCCATTCCTGGTAGCAGAGAGAGCGCTATTGGGTAGTGCAGGACCCCCCCCCTCATGTTTTTCCTGCTCTACTCAAATAGGGGCTATCGTGTCTCCTGGATCCCTCACCCACTACATGCTCCAGGGGAACATAGATGTTTGAGGACACAATTTTGGGCCCCTGAGGGGTCTAACGTGTCCTGACGGGGATACATTGGCCTGACCACGGGAGAGGCTGGTTGCGAAGCCGGTTGGTTAGTACCTTCTGCTGTCATTTCCAGATGCATGTACATTCCTGGTACATTGTAGCTGCTGCTCTATGCCCATTTTGTGAAAACTCCTCTGGAAGAGAAAGCAAGCCATCAGGCATAGTTTTTAATTTGTTTTTTTGTTTTAGTTTTTTGCTACAGCGCCTATTTAAGTCCCTCATGCTGGTAAGATTGTTTTATTTTGTGTTGCCTTTTTTTCTATGGTTTGCTCTCAGTTGCTCCTCAGAGTCTTCCATGATGTCTGATAATGTGGGAATGGAGACTCCAGTCCAAGATGATGTCCCTAAGAAGGCCGCCTCTAAAACCAAGCACCAGTCTTTGTGTTTTTTTCTGCTAAGCAGAAATAGGCAGAAGAATACTTACTTAGGAAGACTGTTTCATTTGGAAAATGCTTCCCACTTCAAGGATCCTATGGATAGATAGAAGGTGGTGGGTGTAATATATAATGTTAATGGGTTAAGCCATGGAGGTCTGTGGGATGCGCGCAGACAACCTCTGACACTGCCGTCACTTCTGCTGAGGCTTTTATGATGGAGCACCAGCATCACATGACCTTCTGGTGCTCATAGAAGCTCCGGTGAAAGTGTTGGCCTTCAGCGGAGCGTGTCTACACGCATCATGCATATGTTTGACAGCTGCCCCTGTTAGATACCAAGGAGTCTGGAGCACGAGAGGTGGCATATCAGGGAGTATAAGGCATATCAGAGGGTACAGTGGCATATCTGGGAGGCAGTGTGGAAAGTCTGGGCTTGAATGTGCATAACTGGGGGGGCAGGTTGGGAATAAAAAACAAACGGCAGAATAAAAAAAACTATTTATTTGTTAAATTATTTTAAATTAAAAATTTACATTTTTTTATATGTAAATCAAGTTTTATTGATTTAATGAAAATAGACCATGGGGACCAAACAAGAAGGAGTGGGGAGGGGAAGGACATAAAGGGAGGAACATCAGGGAACACACAAAATCAAAAACAGCATACCTTAAAGCCCTGGCGCAGCAGGACCACACATAAGAAAGGAATACCGGCAACAAAAACATACATGGTTACAGTATAGTGAAGTGAGCAATAGAAGGGAACATGTTCCAGAGGAGCCTATGATGCTAACATGTAAGCATCCACGACGAAGGGTCATCCACAAAAAGGGACCAATAAAACCACACCCTCCCGTGCCTCTTCTCCAGACTCGCCTCCCTAGCCATGTGCTGCAGCTAAGAAGAGCATGTTTACAAATGCATGGTGGGTACTTAAACAAGGGATGGATAATAGTAAGGAATGGAAAGAACACAAGGGTGCAGGGCCAGCACACCAAGATACCATAGCAGCCGATGCGGCTGCGAGTTTTGAAACAGTCGTAAGACCCCCTTCGCTGGCCGCTAAAATTATTAAGAGGCCGGCAGAGGCGATCTTATGGTTGCTTTAAAACTCACAGCCCCATCGACTCCAATGATATCTCGGTGTGCCGGGCCACGGACCTGCACCATGCCCCCAGTGCCTCAGTGAGGCTCTTCATCTCGCCCCTTTGTAGACGCCTCGTGACGCTCAAGGGGGCGGATCACACGGAACAGTTCCTCTTGACAGGGGGGTCATCATGTCGGAGGAGAGTGGCCTGCAGGGGAAGAAAGCCGGCAAAATGTAGGTATTTTGAGTAGAGGTGATTGGTGGAAGGGGACCAATGTTTCAAGGGGAGGGCTACCTTGGGACCAGTGTTCCCTCTAAGCTGTGCGCTTGTGCGAGCGCACACAGCTTTTTTAGAGAGTGCACAAGTCCAAAAATTGTGCGCACAACAGTTTTTCCCAAAAAAGAAAAAATATATATATTTTTTGAAACTTTATGCAGCTCAGATATTTGCACAAGAGAAATTTTCTGCGCACGCCAACTTAGATGGAGCATTGCTTGGGACAGCAATTTTAACCCCTTCACGACCTTTGCCGGTTCAGGACCGTCATAACAAGAAGGTCACTAAATGACCTTTGACGGTCCTGAACCGTCAAAAAATTAAATAAGCTTAGAAAGTGATCAAGGATCACTTTCTTCGCTTAAACGGCCTTGCTGCAACGCCTCGATGTCGAGGCATTGCAGCAAGGCCGAGATCGGCATCGGGGGCCATGTCTGGCCCCTCCCCGGGGCGTCAACAGCCGCCATACATTGTATGGCGGCGGACGCCCGTTTTAAAAGCGTTTAGGAGGCGATCAACGATCGCCTCCTAAACTTAAATGGTGTCGCTGGAATGCCTCGATCAGGAGGCATCCAGCGACACCAAACACTAACCTTTAGGTGGGCTGTGACCGCTCCGGAGAGCGGTCACAGCCGCAGCTACCGTTGATCTTCGCCATCAATAAAGATGGCCGCCGCTCTGAAAAAAACAAACAAGTTTTAAAAGTTCGCTAGATGGTCTCCAGACCCTCTAGAGAACTGGCTCCACTTGCTGGTTGAATACAGGTACTGCATTCAACCATGCAAGTCAATGGAGCCCAGCTTTCTAATCACTATGTGATTAGTAAAATATTAAAAAAAAATAAAAAAAATGGAAAAAAAAATAAAAAAAAATGTGCTAACATTTAAAAATAATTATGCAGTGATGTCACTAGATGAACCATCCAGTACCAGCAAAATGTGTAAAAAATATATAAAAAAAGTATTAAAAAAATAAAACAAATATAAAAAATAAAGTTTATTATTTTGAGCAAGTGCTAAAATTTCTCAAAAATCTCAACAAAGAGTTAAAATAAAAGCACTTCAAATACCCAAGGGGTGTCTAATATAAAAAAAAATGGCTGATGGGGTAAATTGGAGTGGCCTAGATAGGGCATAGGTACAGACTGACCAAAATGGAGAAAAAAAGCGCACTTCCCAAATGTGGCATTTTAAATCTGAAACAACCCGACAAACCCATGCATGTCGGGTATCACTGCACTCAGGAGATGTTCCTGAACACACATTGGGGTGTTGTTTGACAGTGGCATATACCAGAACCTGTATATCTATAACTAAAGTACAATTTGTGTGAAAAAAATTACTATTACAAAGTTTGACAAAGTGTAGTTGTATAATTGGTGCATGGAAAGGGTTAAAATAACAGCATTTGGAATACCCTGGGGTGTCTAGTTTTCAAAAATATATGGTTTGAATGGGTTAAATTGAGTTAACCGGCTTCAAAGATGTTCCAAAGAGGAGATGGAGGCAGACTGATCAGATTTGTTAAAAAAGATTTGGAAATCATAAAACGCTGCTTGTACTTATTGCCCTATAACGTACAAAAAACAGCAAAAAAACATAAAAACATTGGGTATTTCTAAACTCAGGACAAGTAGTAGAATCTATTTAGCTAGTTTTTTTAATTGCTTTTTTAGGTGAGTAAAAGATTTTTCAAATAAAAGTCATAAAATGTGTTTTTTTTTCAATTTTTCACCATGTTTTTATTAATTTTTTTATAGTAAATAAGATGATACGATCAAAATAATGGTATCTGAAGAAAGCCCATCTTGTCCTGAAAAAAACAATATATAACTTATGTGGGTACACTAAATTGGTGAGGAGAAAATTACACCTGAACACAAGCACCACAAAAGTGTCAAAACAGCCGCGGTCCCACAGGGTAGAAAACGAAAAATGAGCCCGGTCCTTAAGGGGATAAACAAAAAGGGGGGGCTGGGAGTATAAATACACAACAGGGTGGTTGGGGCAGCACATATAAATCAATACATAAAGGGGGGTGGGTGACTGGGAGAGTCTGTCCTGGTGTGTGTGTTTAGGTGTCGGTATGGCAGAGCCTGTCGTGGGATGTGTGTTTGATTTTCTGTTTCCTGGCACTTTGGTTACAGTAGGAATAAATAAACTATTTAATTTTTACTTGCAGTGGATATGAAAAGTCTACACACCCCTGTTAAAATGCCAGGTTCTTGTGATTCAAAGATAAATCATGTCAGAAATGTTCCACCAATAAAGGTGACCTATAAAGTGAACAATTCAATTGCAAAACAAACTGAAATCTTTGAGGGGGGATAAAATAAAAACTCACAATAACCTAGTTTCATAAGTGTGCACACCCTCGTATAACTTGGGCTCTGGCTGTGTTCAGAATTAATCAATCACATTCAAACTCATGTTAAATAGAAGTCATTACACACCTGCCATCATTTGAAGTGACTGATTAATCACAAATAAAGTTCAGCTGTTCTCGTAGGATTTACAATTTGCTTAGTTGCATCTCAGAGCAAAAAACATGGCCCGCAGAAAGCTTCCAAAGCAACATTGTTAAGAGATATCAGTCATGAGAAGGGTACAAAAGAATTTTAAAGCATTAGATATACCATGGAACACAGTGAAGACAGTCATCATCAAGTAGAGAAAATAGGGCACAACAGAGACATTACCAAGAACTGGACGCGAAAAGACGAGAAGAAAACTGTACCACAGTCAATGTGTGCCTCCGTATATAATGATAGTAGTTATGCTGTACCACCATCTATGTCTGCCTCAGTATATGGTGATAGGTGTTATGCTGTACCCCTTCAGTGTCTGCCTCAGTATATAATGATAACAGTTATGCTGTACCCCTGTCAATGTACTCCTGTCAATGTACTCCTGTCAATGTGTGTGGGGGTGCCACATTCAGGATCCGCCGCAGGTGCCAAATACTCTGGGTCAGGGGTGTTCAAATTTTCTGCAGCAGACCAGTTCATCAGAAATGCATATGCTCAGGGGCTGCACTCATTTTTCACTGAGAGAAAATACGGCCTTTAATAATATCTGCAGACTGAAAAAGTAAATGACACAAAATCCTTTACTTTTCCTCTGATTTCTGTGCCCAGAAAGTTTTGTCCTCTGACATGACTACAAAGTCAGGGTTCTGGATAAGCAAAAATTAATAGTTCTATTTATTCAAGGGATGCACCAATTGAAAATTCTCGATCCAAGCCGAAACAGAAAATGAGCCTCCCCACCTTTAAAAATAAACCTAAAAAAAAGATAACCACATTCTTATTAAACATAAGTAACACACCAAAATTGTACAAACAAATTAAATAACAATATTAATATTGTTAACAACAATCTCAAGCACACTCAGATTCCAGCATGTACTGGTTGCCTGGGCATGATAGGAGTGTGATTGCTGTTAACAATCATATATAAATTAATCGTTTTTGTATTTTTTTTCCAATTTTGGTGTGTTACTTACTTTTAATAAAAGTGTGGTGTCATCACACCAAAATTGGACAATAAAATACAATACCAATATTAATACATATATATAATTGTTAACAGCAATCACACTCCCATCATGCCCAGGCAACCAGTACATGCTGGAAACTGGGCACGATAGGAGTGTGATTGCTGTAAACAATTACACTCCTATCATGCCCAGGCATACCAATGTTCCAGCATGTGCTGGCTGATTTGTCATTATAGGAGTGTGATTGTTAACAGCAATCACACTCCTATCATGCCCAGGCAACCAGTAAATGCAGGAACCTGGGCATGATAGGACTGTGGTTGCTGTGAGCAATCATACTCCTATCATTCCAAGTCAGCCAATACATACTGAAACCTACTTAGCTGCCCCCTTGTGTACTGATGCTGCCAGCAGTATGGGGTCACTTACAGCCTCCCTGCCCCCCCCCCACGTATACATCCATGCTGTCACACGTACACTCATTCATATACTCATTCATTCACAGATTCATTCCCTCAATTACACACACAACCCCACCCCCGCCCCCTTACCTGCACTGCAAATCTCACTCGCAGACTTGCGCAAGGGCTGCTGCTTCCGTTGTACAGCGGAAGCAGAAATGGAGCGGAGTCATGTGATGGGACGTAAATCCAGTGACTCTGCTGGGTCCGCTTCTCCTATGCGGTCCGAAAAACACTGTCGTGCGAGCGACCTGCAGGTGAGCAGCGGGGCTCTTGCAATCCTGCCTCATGGTCCTCAAGGTCCGACGGGCTGCATGTTGGATGCCCCTGGCATAATAGATACCAAAAATGGTAAAATACAGTGTGTTAGTTAGAATACTGTTTTACTATTCCACTAATGTGTATTTTTTCTAAATACCGAAATTTTTCTTTAAAAAAGCACCTAACTTTTAGGGTGCGGCCTAAAATCGGGTGCGGCCTAAAATCGAGCCAATACAGTATATATATATAAATACACACACATATATATATATTGTAGGGGACAGCTCACGCATGGGGCGGCAATGACGGTATCCACACAGGTTTCAAACGTAATGGTGTTTATTAATTGTTGTGGTCACAGAGCACCTTGCAAACAAAACAAACTCTAAGCCTGTCCGGCTCTAACTAAACATCAGGATACCTCTCTATAAGCATAAGGTCCGGCACAAAGCAACGTAACAGGTTTTGCATGGGGTAAAGCTTCATACCTGGTGGGCTGCAGCGCTGGCTGTAGCTGCTCCTCCACTCAGTTTCTCCTCCCCTTCAAACCTAACAGCCCTTTCTTTTAAGGCTTCCTCCCCAGTAATGAGCATAGGAAGCCGCACCTGAGGGCTCCTGGGTTTGCTACCATGCCCGGCTGAGGAAACCAGGTGAGATATATATCCCATCAACCACTCTCCCATACACTTTACCACATATCCCCCCCCTCGACTCCAGACCAGAGGTCTGGACAGAGTCAGCGATCATACAGTACACCCTGGACAATGCATCCGCATTCCCATGTAATTTCCCCGGTCTATGCTCCACTGTAAATCTAAAATTTTGCAAGGAGAGAAACCATCTGGTCACTCGTGCATTTCTCTCCTTATTCTGTTTCATCCATGTCAGAGGAGCATGGTCAGTCACCAACACGAATTCCCGGCCCAGCAGATAATATCTCAGGGACTCCAACGCCCACTTTATGGCAAGACACTCCCTTTCCACTATGGCATAATTTTCCTCCGCTGGGGTCAGTTTCCTACTCAGGTACAGCACTGGGTGTTCTTCTTCATTAACCACTTGCGACAAAACTGCTCCCAAACCTGTAGCAGACGCGTCTGTCTGAACCAGAAATGGTTTCCTAAAATCTGGGGAAACGAGCACTGGCTGGTCACACAGGGCAGACTTCAGACTCTGAAAAGCCCTTTCTGCCTCGGGGTTCCACTTTACCATCACTGACTTACCACCCTTTGTTAAGTCTGTCAATGGTGTGGCCATTGAGGCAAAATTGGGCACGAACCGACGATAGTACCCGGTTATGCCAAGGAAAGCCCTCACTTGTTTCTTTGTTACTGGCCTAGGCCAGTTCTGTATCGCCTCAATCTTATTGATCTGGGGTTTAACCAGCCCCCTACCAATGATATAACCCAGGTATCTTGCTTCCTCCAGACCCACTGCACATTTTTCAGGGTTTATGGTTAGGCCTGCATCACTAATGGAGTCTAACACGCCCTGTACCTTACCGAGGTGACTTTTCCAGTCAGACGAAAAAATTACCACATCGTCCAGGTAAGCAGCGGCATAATCACGATGTGGTCTCAAAATCAGATCCATCAGCCTCTGAAAGGTAGCAGGGGCCCCATGTAACCCAAATGGCATCACAACATACTGGAACAGGCCCTCTGGAGTGGAAAAGGCAGTCTTCTCTTTAGCCTCCTCAGTTAACGGTATCTGCCAATAGCCATTTGTAAGGTCAAGTGTTGTAATGTACCTTGCCTTCCCAAGCCTCTCAACCAGTTCATCCACTCGGGGCATGGGGTACGCATCAAACTTTGAGACCTCATTTAATCTTCGGAAGTCATTACAGAACCTCCACGTCCCGTTGGGCTTTGGGATTAGCACTATGGGGCTTGACCATTCACTAGTAGATTCCTCAATAACACCTAATTCAAGCATGCGCCTGACCTCCGAGGATACCGCCTCTCTACGTGCTTCTGGTATCCTGTATGGCTTCAGGTTCACTTTACTGTGAGGCTCAGTTTTAATATGGTGTTTTATGAGGTGGGTACGGCCAGGTAGGTCCGAAAACTTGCGTCTGTTTTCCTGCAGGAACTCCCTCACCTCCTGCTTCTGGGGCACTGACAGTGCCTCTCCTATTGTTACTGGGGGAACTGGTTGCCCCACTTCTTTGACCCCTGCCTGGGTCGCCCCCAAAGACTCCCGCTCTTTCCACGGCTTGATCAGGTTTACGTGGTAAACCTGGAAGGGTTTTCTCCTGCCCGGTTGATGGACCTTGTAGTTCACCTCACTCATTTTCTCTACAACCTCATAGGGACCCTGCCACTTGGCTAAAAACTTACTTTCGACGGTGGGCACTAAAACCAGGACCCTGTCCCCAGGATTAAAGGCCCTCAACCTGGCAGATCTGTTATAAATTCTGCTCTGGGCCTCCTGTGCTCTTTGCAGATGCGTTTTAACTATAGGCATCACCGTCGCTATTCGCTCCTGCATCTGAGCCACATGTTCAATAACACTCTTATATGGGGTGGCCTCGGTCTCCCAAGTTTCTTTGGCAATATCTAACAAACCCCGTGGATGTCGGCCATAGACTAACTCGAAGGGGGAAAACCCTGTAGATGCTTGGGGCACCTCCCGGATAGAGAACATGAGGTAAGGTAATAGACAGTCCCAATCCCGACCATCCCTTTCTACCACCTTTTTTAGCATATGCTTTAGGGTTTTGTTAAACCTCTCAACCAACCCGTCTGTTTGAGGGTGGTACACTGAGGTACGGAGGTGAGTGATTTTAAACAACTTACACAGGTCTTTCATGACCCGTGACATAAAGGGTGTACCCTGGTCAGTCAGAATTTCTTTAGGGATCCCCGTGCGAGAGAACATGTAAAACAACTCCCTTGCAATATTTTTGGAGGCCATGTTTCTTAAGGGTACCGCCTCTGGGTACCGGGTAGCATAATCCAATACAACCAAAATGTATTGGTGTCCCCTAGCAGATTTGACAATAGGCCCTACCAAATCCATGGCAACTCTCTCAAATGGTACTTCAATGATGGGAAGTGGCACCAAGGGGCTACGGAAGTGTGGTGTTGGGGCACTTTTCTGGCATGTGGGGCATGACTCACAATACCTTTTTACTTCTTCATACACCCCAGGCCAATAAAACCTTTGGAGGACCCTCTCTTGTGTTTTATTAGTCCCCAAGTGCCCCCCAAACACATGGTTATGGGCTATGTCCAGCACCAGGTGTCGGTATGGTTTTGGCACCAGAAGCTGTTCCACAATTTCCTTGTTAACTTTGGTAACCCGGTACACTAGATCCCCATTCATGGCAAAATGCGGAAATCTCTGGTCAGCTTCGGGTTCCTGTGGTACCCCATTTACTACCGTGACATTTGCCCGTGCAGTTCCCAGAGTGGGGTCTCTCACTTGCTCGGTCCCGAAGTTACCCCGAGACATTTCTAAATCTAAGACCTGTTGGCCGGGTAGGGAAGTTTCTTCTTCTTCCTCCCCAGCTAACACCTGCAAGGGGAAAGAATCTTCACTATACATTCCAGGTGGGCCTACATCCTTTTCATCATGCCCCTTACTGGTATCATTGTTCCCAATGGCCGTCTCACCTGACCCATTATTTACAGGGAAGGGTACAGACTCTGCCGGAGTTTGTTCCCCAGCTGCAGAAACGTTCCCCCTTCTCCACAACTCCCAGAACAATGGGAAATCGCGGCCTAATATAAACGCATGCATAAGTCTTTTTACAACTCCGACTTCGTAGGTCACAGTTCCAGATGGGGTCACCAACTTAATGGGGGCCACAGGGTAAGCTACAATATCCCCGTGGATGCATAGCACTCTTATGTGCTTGTTAGGCACGTAGTCCATAGTCACAAGGCCGGCCCG
>VKOC01017823.1:0-152527 GCA_009364415.1 Spea multiplicata
ACGGCAGGAAGCCCTCTCGTTGGGGCACACACGGCAGGAAGCCCTCTCATTGGTGCACACACGGCAGGAAGCCCACTTGCAGGGCACACGGCAGGTTGCCTACTTGCAGGGCACACGGCAGGTTGTCCACTTGCAAGGCACACGGCAAGGAGTCCACTTAGTGGGGTGCTGGGTGCAACTCAGGAACAAATCAGGAACAGGTCAGGAACTAAAACAGGTAGTCCTCAAACGTCAATGTCAAGGCCCAGACTGAAGGGCTGGGCAGGTTTATATAGGCTGTCTTGATCTGGTAATCAACTGCAGCTGGACCTGATAATCAGTCTCAGTGGTTCTGAGTGGCAAGGGCGGCCACTAGTGGCTGCAAACATGAATGAGCAACGCAAAGTATAAACAAGTCCAGCCAGCGCATGGTGAAACGTTACAGCTGATATGGTGGAGCACCGGAAGGTCACATCAAGCTAGTGCTCCATCATAGAAAACCCGGCAGAAGTGGAGGACAGTAGCTGAGGATGTCTCCGCGCATCTCGCAGATGCCCGCCGGCTGTCAGAAAGGAGGATCCAGGTCCTCTGCAGCACTGCGGGGGATCTGGATCTTAGATATATCTTATAGTGTTATTATATTTTAGATATATCTTATAGTGTTATTATATTTTTCAGAGCATTTGCTCTGTATAGGGATGCACCGAAATTAAAATTCAGGATTCACTTGGCTGAAACTGAACCCGAAAGGAAAGTTATCCCGCTTAACCCCCCCCCAAACCCCTCCCACCTTTTATTAAAAGTAGTAACATGACACCAATAGGCGGACACAAAATGCAACAACAACAACAATATATATATTTATATTTATTATATATATATATTTATATATATATATATATATATAAACAGCGATCACACTGCTATTATGCCCAGGCAACCAGTACATGTATAATAGGGTATGGGCATGATAGGAGTGTGATCTCAATAGCAATGTTACTTATATGATTGTTAGCAGCAATCACACTCCTATCATGTAAAGTCAGGCAGTACATGTGTCAGGACTCGGGTGATCAGGTCGGGTAGGGGCCTATGCGCAGGAGATACTTGGGGTTCAGTCTGTAACCCACGGTACATGATTATGCAAACAAAGACACCACAAGCAGAAATCCAGGTAATGCAGTGTATTTTATGTATATAACAGGACCAGCAAATAAGGGTAATATAGTCTAAGCAAGTAACTGGACTTATGGCAAAATAAAATACAGGTAATAAGTCTTTTGGCAGGGAGCCCGCTTGGAAGGGCATGACAGACAGAGAGCCCGCTTGGAAGGGCACGACAGACAGAGAGCCTGCTTGGAAGGGCACGAAAGGCACACAGCCCGCTTGGAAGGGTACGAAAGGCCACACACCCGATGAAGGGTAGGATGCACACAGCCGCTTGGAAGGGTACGAAAGGCACACAGCCCGCTTGGAAGGGTACGAAAGGCACACAGCCCGCTTGGACACAAAAGCAGGGAGTCCACTTGATCAGGACACAAAAGCAGGGAGTCCACTTGATCAGGACACAAAAGCAGGGAGTCCACTTGATCAGGACACAAAAGCAGGGAGTCCACTTGATCAGGACACAAAAGCAGGGAGTCCACTTGATCAGGACACAAAAGCAGGGAGTTCATAAAGGCAGGGTAACCCAGGTAACAAGGCCCAGCTGGATGTATGGACTAGGGCTCAACCCAGGTAACAAGATACACCTGATCCCAATAATTGAGTTCTGAGTGCTCCAGAGAGCGGAGGGTAGCCACTAGTGGTAGCAGATTTAAAGCCACAGGTATAAAAAAAAAAGCCATGGTTCAAGCAGCGAAAAAGTGGTTCCTGACAACATGCTAGAACCTGGGCATGATAGGAGTGTGATTACAGGCTCCCTATGCCATGCCAACCCCCCACACACACAGGAAATGAATGAATATCTGTAAATATATTGGTATATGAGTATATACCAATATATTTACAGATATTCATTCATTTCCTTAATCACACATATTTGCTCATATACCTTCCCCCATCCCCTTACCTGAACTGGAGATCTCTCTCTCGCAGACTACTGCAGGGGCCCTGCTGCTTCCTTTCTTCTCTGGCCACGCCCCCAGGGGAAGAAGGAACGGAGCAGAGTCACGTAATGTGCATTCACATTACTCTGCTGGCCGAGATGGTGCTCGCACACTGTGCGACCAACGCACTGGTAAGCAGCCCAGCCCCTGCGGACGATTATTTTTTGCATTTTTTTATTTCGGCATTTTGCAGATAATGCCCTTTTCAGCCGAAATATCTCGGCCACTGATATATATCAGTGCGTCCCTAGAAAAAAACCTCATTTTATAATCTATACAATTGATTCACCTAATCGATAATGAAATTAGTTAGCAACGATAATTCATTATCGATTTTATCCATTAGTTGTGGCAGCCCTAGAGATTAGGCAGCTAAATGCATGGCTGAAGTCTTGGTGTAAGAAGGAGGGCTTTGGGTTTTTAGAGCACTGGGCTGATTTTGCTTTGGGGTACAATCTTTGGTCGTGATGGATTGCACCTAAATGCAAGAGGGTCCAATGTGCTTGGGAGAGAATGGCTAGACGGTTGGAGATTTTAATCTAGGAAGGGGGGGATTAGTAACCAGGTGGGTAGATTTGGGGGCTTGGTCTATACAGATAATAGGGAGAAGCATATATTCTGCCTCCCAAAACAAGGACAGAAAGCGATTGCAGCATGTGTGTTAAATGACAAGCAAAACATGTCAGCAAATGCTTGCGGTTTAGGGAATAAGAGCCACAAACTTGTAACAGCTGTGGCAACTGAGAATGGTAATAATAGTGGCTGTTACTGAAACATGGTATAATGAGAAAAATGACTGGGACATAACAACACCCAAGTTGGTGAGGAGAACATAGTCAGTTTGGGTTACATTACAATTTGGTAAAAGTAAAGGTGTAGGTGTAAACTCGTGTAGGTGTGATTTATTGGCCCCCTGGACTAGATAATCCACTAGTGGGGGAAATGGCTAAAATGAAAGTGAAGGGGGATGTTATAATCATGGTTGACTAATCTGCCTGATGTTAACTGGAAACCTAAAGTAGCTTTTTGTGCCTGGAGTGCAGATATTCTGAACTCCCTACTGGGATTATCTTTAAAACAAGTACTTGAGGAGACAACTCGTAAGGAGGCCATATTGGATTTAGTGTTCACAAATAAAGATTTGTTAACTGATATTTCTGTAGGTGAATGTTTGAGATCTACTGGTTTAATATACGAACAGTGACTGAGTCACACCACACAAAAACAAAAGTTTTAGATTTTAGAAAAGCTGATTTTTCTAAAATGAGACTGTGTAGAGGAGTCATTATCAGACAGCTGCAATTTAAATGGAGTTCAGTAGAAATGGGATTATTTAAAAGTTGTATTATTGAAGATAACAGAAAATTGTATTAGGCTGGTCAGTAAGAGTAAACAATTAAAGAAACCGTTGTGGTACTTGTAAAAGACAAGAAGTTAGCCTTTAGTAAATACAAAAATACCCAAAGTGAGGAAGATAGACAGATCTATAAAATTAGGCAGAAAGAAGCAAAGAAAGTTGTAAGAGCTGCCAAATCACACGCAGAAGAGAGAATTGGTCTGTCAGTAAAAAAAGGGAGATAAAACATTTTTTAGATATATATAAATGAGAAAAGGAAAGTAAAACAGGGATTAGTTAGATAAAAAAAGAAATGTGTGTACCTTGAATATGCTGTGCAATTTTGGGCACCTATTCTAAAGAAGGATATCATAGCACTAGAAAGGGTGCAGAGGCGGGCTACAAAATTAATAAAAGGAATGGAGCACTATAGTTATGAAGAAAGGTTAACTAATTTAAATCTGTTTAGTTTAGAAAAACGTCGCCTCAGAGGGGATATGATAACATTATATAAATATATTCGGGGGCCAATACAAACCATTGTGTGGAAATCTGTTCATAAACAGGACTATGCATAGGACACGTGGTCATGCTTTTAGACTGGAAGAAAGGAGATTTAGACTTAAGCAGAGGAAAGGGTTTTTTACAGTAAGGACAATAAGGATGTGGAATTCTCTGCCTGCAGAGGTAGTTTTATCAGAGTCTGTACAGACTTTTAAACTGCAACTGGATGGATACCTGGAAAAACATAATATTCGGGGACATAATCTTCAATTATAGGGAAACAGCTTACTGATCCAAGGAGAAATCTGACTGCCATTTTGGGGTCAAGAAGGGATTTTTTCCCCTGGTTAGTGCAAAATTGGAAACAGCCTTCTTTTGGATCAACAGCAACAAATTAACAGATATAGGAAAGGCTGAACTTGATGGACGCATGTCTTTTTTTAGCCTTTATAACTATGTAACTATATAACTATATATGTAGAAGATAAAGAAAACATAAATTAGAGTAGATGAGCTGTGAACCACTATAGAAATAAATTTAGAACGTGCATTGGACCACCCTGTGGGATATCCTGTCCTCCGATGAACTTCCGGGTGACATTAGCAGTCAGGGACTGCCCGATCGCGTGATCGGCATTTAAAAATGTAACAGCTTTCCGGCTTTCATGCTGTTACATCAGATCAGACAGCAGAAAGCCGGTAATGTAGTGCAGTGTGTGGAGTTACAGTGGCATGATGTGTTAGGAAGGGACGGATGCAGGCAATGTTTTTAAGATGGAGACAACAGTTTTTAGAGACAGACTTAATGTGGGGGGGTGAATGACAGGTCAGAGTCAAGGGTGATACCAAGACAGAGGACATGAGGGTATGAGGAGATGATAGCACCATTACCATTGAGGGAAATTAATGAGGGAAGATGAGAAGTTCTGTTTCAAGAAACGTGCAGACATCCAGGTAGAGACAGATGCAAGGCAGTTAGTTAAGACAGAGGGAGAGAGATCAGGGGAGGATAGATCTGGGTGTCATCAGCATACGGGTGGTATTGAAAGCCAAAGGATCAGTTTGCCAAGTGAGGAAATGTAAAGAGAGAACAGAAGGGGTCCTAGAACAGAGCCTTAGGGTACCCCAACTGAGAGAGGGAGGAAAAGTGTTACTGGAGATGCTGAAGGTACGATCAGAGAGGTAGGAAGTGAACCAGGAAAGAACAGTGTCACGGAGACCGAGATCATGAAGCATTTGAAGGAGAAGAGGGTGGTTCACAGTGTCAAAAGCAGCAGAAAGGTCTTGTAGGATTAGCATGGAGTAGTGGCCCTTGGATTTAGCAGCGAGTAAGTCATTAGTAACTTTAGTAAGGGCAGTCTCAGTAGAGTGTTGAGGGCGAAAACCAGATTGAAGAGGGTCAAGCAGGGAGTTGGAATCCAGAAACTTAGTTAATTGTGTATAAACAGTTCTTTCAAGAAGCCTGGAGGTGAAAGGAAGTAGAGAGATGGGACAGTAATTGGAGAGATCTGTCGGGTCAAGGGAGGACTTAATGATAGGATTAATGGTAGCATGCTTGAAGTAGGATGGGACAGATCCACTAGTGAGGGAGGTTGAAGATATGAGCTAGAGTAGGGACAAGGGTAGATGAAAGAGACTGGGTGAGAAAGGAAGGGATTGGGTCAAGGGGGTGTGTGGTTGGACAAGAGGAAGGAAGAAGATCATGTACATCCTCTTCAGTGACAGCAGAGAAATTAGTTAATGTAGTGAAGAGAGAACAGGTCAGTGGGTAAGGGGGACCATAGTCAGAGGGAGGGTGAGGGCAGGGTGGTGACTGTTCAGATATGTCATCTCTGATAGTTTGAACTTTATTATTGTAGTATGTGGCAAAGTATGTGGAAGGGATAGTAGGGATCGGTCGAAGCAGGTAAATGAAAGTATTAAAGAGTCGTTTAGTGTTGTGAGACAGGAGGAGATGAGGCAGGTGAAGTAGGTTTCTTTAGGAAGATTGAGAGCAGAGTAGTAGGAACGTAGCATTCATTTATAGTGCAGAAAGTCAGACATGGAAGGAGACTTTCGCCAACTACGTTCAGCAGTGCAGGAACATTGTCGTAGATGTCGGGTTACAATCGTGTGCCAGGGTTGGAAGCCTCAAGAGCAGATGTTAGGGCACGTCATGTTTGAGATAGGAGAAAGGAGAGAGAGTAAATTGATTGAGAAGTCCTGAAGGTTAATAGAGCTGAGGTCTCTGGTTAGGCAGGGTGCAAGGGAGTGAGTAAGGTTAGAGAGCAGGAAAGGAAGTGGTGGTCAGAGAGGGGGAAAGGGGAATTAGAAAGGTTAGTGAGAGAGCACATGCTAGAAAAAACAGGAATTTTACTCACCGTAAATTGTCTTTTCCTTAATATAGTGGCAGTACACATAGGTGTTGCTCTTCCTTAGGGACAAGGATCTGAAATACAAAGAGTTAAAACCCTCCCCCTTCCCTAACTCCTCCTCTTCCTTACCCATAAGACCACACTGGACCAAACACAGCCAGTAAGTACCAGGAATACAAACATGCTTGAAAAAATATCTTTGATGGTAGACAACATGAGAGAGGGAAACATGTACTGCCACTATATTAAGGAAAAGAGAATTTAGTGAGTAAAATTCCTGTTTTTCCTGGCATATAGTGGCAGTACACATGGGATATAGCAAGATAACCAAATGGGAGGGGAATACTTAAGAGGCCACTGACTGGTGCATCCTGTGCCAGAAAAAATGCCACAGAGGAGGAGAAGATGTCTAGTAAGTAATGCTGAACAAATGTATCGAAGGAAGACCGGGTAGCTGCCTTACACATATATCTTCAGGAGATGAGGTCAACTTTCCAAACCTAGACCCAGACATAGCTCTTGTGGAGCGAGTTGAAATATGGGACAAGATGACTTGCCTGCTGCTTGAGTGAGCTAGTCAAATGGTCACTGTAAGCTACCTCAAGATGGCTAGCGTGATCTGAATATCTACCAAAAAAGGACAAATAATTGATCCGTATAGCGGAAAGCAGTGGTGCGATCTGTAGAAATGTCTAGAGCTCTTTGGGCATCCCAATGTGCCATTGTCTCCTCCGGAAATACCTGATCCTGATGGAAAAATGGTGACCCTAGCAGCTGAAGACAGAGCTAGTAGTTACCCAGTTGCCTTGCTGAAGTAAGAATCACCAAAAATGCCATCTTCAGTGACAAAAACTTTAGAGACTTCTTCCACAGGTTCGAAGGGTACAGAATAGAGAGCTAGTAAAATCAAGGTCAAAAACCCAGGAAGAAAAATGAGACTGTCTGGGGGTTGCCGAATAGTTGCAGCTTAAAGAAATGCCTGATCAGAACACACAAGGCCAAATCCAAAAGGAGAAAAAGACAGAGGGCCGATACTAGCCCTTTTGAGGTTGAGACCTGCTAAGAATTTGTCTTGCAAAAAAACACGAGGACTGAACAAGTAGAAATAAAAAAAAACCCTGCATAACCAGGAGAGGAATTTCCTCCAAGCCTGAAACCTCCGAATAAGGAGGGCCTCAGCCATGTCATGGGAAAGTCCATTATCTCTAAGGATAATCCTCGCCAAAGTTAGGCCATCTGAAGGAATTCTGTTCTCCACCAGCTGGGATGAAAATGGCAGCTCCCAAACTCTTGAGGCCATATTGTTTAGCTCTGAGAACTAAGTCTGTATTGGCCAATATGGGATAGATGTTAAGACCCTGGCCTAGTCCGTTCGAATCTTGAGGAGGATACGTGGGATCATAGCAACCAGAGGAAAAATGTAAGCCATCCTGAATCTCCATATCACTGGCATAATATGCAGCACCAGAAGGTTGACCCATGAATACAGAGAGGCTAAAACCCAGAAGATTGCTGTTGTCTCTGGTTGCCACAGGGTTGAAACCTGGACCATCCTGGACCAAACTAGAACCAGGATGGAGAAGATTCTTTTGTCTAGGGAATAAATCGGATCTGCTGATGTAGTCTGCAATACAATTCTCCCTTCCCCTGAAACGCATGGCTGACAAATCTTTTGGTTTTCTTGAGCCCAACTTCTTCCGAGAAGGCCTGAAGTTTTGGAATCCAGGTGCCGCCCTGTCTGTTCATATATGATATTATGGTAACATAGTCGGATTGGATTCTTACAGCCTTCCCTTTAGCCAAGGACTGAACTACTCGAGGTCCAAAAAAAACGCTTAAAGATCTCGATAATTTGAGGACTGGGTAAGATTGTTAGTGACCGCTTGCCTTGCCTGAAGAGGTAACCAAAATGAGCTCCCCAGCCTGTTTAAGGCATCTGTGGTCAGAGTGATCCACTGATGTTGATGAAAGCAAGACCCTTGCTGAGACGATCTGTCCTCTTCCACCAGTTTAATTGGGCTTGGACACTGAAGTTGATGTCCAAATGTGAAGTTGATGTCTTCTTATTTCTGGGACAAATGCAAAAGGATGTCCCATTGAAGTGGCCTTATATGTGCTGTGGCAAGGTAACAGAGTCTATCTATATCAGTGGCAAGTTGGGCGCTCTATATTCCTAGCATGAGGGGGGTTAATTGCTGGAAGTCAGCTGGTGGATCCAATTAACCTGCACTGAGACATTTAACCCTTTCAAGCCCGGGGCGTACCTGGTACTTCCGGGTCACGGGTCACCTGCAGACCGCGACGTACCAGGTACGTCACTGCTTTTACGCGATCCAGCGTCGCTTTGAACGCTGGGATCGCGAGGGGCGGCTGCAACTGACCGTTGGGTGTTCACAGCGATCAGTAGCAGCCACCCACCCTCAATTCTGTGCACGTGATCGCTTTGCAGCGAATCACGATCACGGAATTTAAATATTTAAAAAAATACTGCGGTCTTCAAGTGAAGACACAGTATGCAATCGCCGGGCCGGAAGGGGTTAAAGGGTGGCCGTTAGAGGCATTAGTTGTCTGAAAACAAGGAGAGAGGCAGTAAAGCCAGAGGTCCTAAGACTTTATGAAAAGTTACGGTCCAAAGAAACGTGTGTTGTGCTGTAACTACTTTATGACTGGGACTGGATTAGCTGGCCAGTTTGTATAGGCAAGAACTGCATACTTAGAAAAAAATAAGGTTTTTTATGATCAAGACATATCTGTATGAACCATTGCAGCCGACCACCAATTCCATCAGAATTATCCTAGGCTCTGGTTCTTAGGATGTTACTGAAACCTTTTGTCCTGGCTTTGTCTACAAAATTATGCGCCTAATAAAAATGTTGAAAAGGCCTGGTGTTTTATATGGGCACCTCCTGTTCCATCTGGTCTTCTTATCCTGGGGAACCGTACTCTTGCATTAGACATGTGCTTGATGTGCTCTGCCAATGGGGAAACAATGCCATCTTCATGAGAAAGAAGGAAGGAGCTGAAATGGATTCGATGAGCCAGTCGTCCAGGGATGGGATGACCCTGATACCTTATTCTCTGAAAGTTGAGAGACCCAAACTGGAAATGGAGAATTCTCGGCCCGTTCCTTATAGACAGGCTGAGGAATTTACTGGATGCAAGTGCAATAGGCACATGCACATAAGCATCCTTAAGGTCCATGGTCACCATGTAATCTCCTTGTTCAGTAGTTGGCTGTGAGGATAGATTTCATTCTAAAATACTTATATAGAATACAGGCCTAGACCATTTTAAAACTGGACTGAAGGATCCAACTGGTTCGTGACCAGGAACAACCTGGAGTAAACAAACATTCTGAAAATTCTGAACGTTTAGGATTCATTCTTTTATAAGGGTTGCACATGAGACAAAGTTTTAGATATCCCATGTCTGCAGGTTTAAGACAGCTGAACTGGACAGCTTCTCTGGCAACTCTTTCACATTCACTAACTGGCTTGAGAAACAAAACGATAACCAGTGATGATGTGAATGATAATGTTTCACAAGAATGTGGCTTGTGTTGGCCATTTAAAGGCAATCGACCGCACTTGTTCCATACTTGGTGACAATGCATTTATTGCCTAAAATTATTTCCGTCTGCAATGATCCTCAGGATCCAATTGTCTAAACAGCTTATGCCTTACAAATGTTAAATCAAACAAGGCCGACATAGATGCTGTCCTGGGCACTGATTCTTTGGCAGATACGACAATTATAAAAGGCTCAATTTCCTAAATTGGCTAGATACTTCTGTATCCAGTTCCCTCGACAGGAAGTACTCCCATCCAAGTGCTAACCAAGCCCAACCCTGCTTGGCTACTGAGATCAGACGACATAAGGTGCATACAGGGTGGTATGGCCGTAGGCCTAATGCCTGTTACCAAATGCCTAGAGCTCTAGCCACTGAAGCGCTAGACAATGCTACTTGCAGTGGAATGCTGAGGATTGGAACATACTCCTCTCATGCAACATGCAAAATCCTTTGGATGCTTCTCACGGATTACCTCTAGTAATCGCCTGAAGAGTTGTGGAGGAAGGGAAGTTTTATCCTCTGACTCTTCACAAGATGAGCCTGAATTAGTAGATTTTTAACACCTGGTATTCCCCGGTGGAAATTAACCAGGCCCAAGCCTGTTTAGCTACCAAGATTATGGCCATAGGCTAATTCCCCGGTAATCTCCCCCGAGGACAACAGATTCAGGAACCAATGGGAATGAGACTATCAAACTTGGGTTCCAAAGCATAAACAGATGCAGTCTTGAATGGTTATGTGCAAGGTTGTCCAGAAGCCAACACCCAAAAACTGCTTGTCCTGAGCAATTAAGCTGAGCAAGAATTGCCTAACTCCTTTATTCAGCCGTCCGGCAAAGGGGTGCACAAAACATATTTGGACTTAAAAGGAGCCTTAATCTTTTAGAAAAAATGTTACAGGGCAGAGGCTTTTTTAAGATTAAGGTAAATTAATTTTACCTTAAAAGGCCTCAATCCGCGTGGGGCGTTGGTGCCACGGATATCCTACTGACAGCCCAACGCTGTCAGACTGGACTGGCCACTTACATTTAAATTTATGTTGCCTGAAGATCGGATCCTCGCATTGCTCTGTAACGCGATCATGTTGCGTTACGTGTCACTGTCTTCCTTGCGGCTGAAGAAGTAGAAACTCTATTCTGTTCCATAAATCCGCGATTGCGGATGTTACTACCATCACTCTGCTCAACCGCGGGAGCAAACAGAGGGATCCCGACACCGTGTGCCCAGCCTGAGCTATGTCGTCCCCGACAAGGAAAATGGCTGTGATTTGAGTCCGGTGTGGTTGTATGGGTACGGAAGGAAGGAGTTAGGGAAGGGGAGGTTTTCACCTTTGTATTATTCAGATCCTTGCCCTAGGGAATGAGCAACACCCATGTGGTCTAGACACGTACTGCCAGGAACAATAAGACATTTGTAATAATGGCAACCAAACTGAGGTGGGGAATTGGTATTTCATGGATCCATACAAACTGTAAATTTATAAATAAATGTTTCCTATAATTAAATTAAGTCATACAATGGTTTGTTTTAGTTCGTGCTGTGTGGTTTTTGAAGGTCGTGACCAGATCTTTTTGGTAATCCTTTACAATGACCTAACTTTTTTTTTTTTTGTACCTTTTGGACAAAGGCTTTTTAAAAATTGTTCAGTGCTGTTTCAGGCTGTAATTATTCCCATTTAGTGTACCCCACCAAGTTTATTATTTTTCTGGCAAGAAGGGATTTCGTTCAGATACATTTTTTTATCATAAAATTTAATTCTCTAGGAAAAATGTAGGAATTTTTGGAAACGAAAACCAAAACTTTTTCGTCACTTTTTAAAAACATATTTTCTTAAAAGCTAATAAAATCTGCTAAATACATTCACTATTATTTCTTGAGTTAGAAATATCATTATTTTTTTGGAAGTTAATAGGGCAATAGTACAAGTAGCGTTGGTATTTTGAAAACATTTTTCTGCACACCTCTGTGCTATTTGAGACATATTTGAAGCCAGCCAATGCATTTTATCCTCAAACTATGTAGTGAAAAGATAGACACCCTGACATATTGTTAAAGCATTTTAACCCTTTCATGCACTAATTCTAGACACCTACCTTTGTATAACCCCCCGCACACACACATTGTAATTCAGGTATAAATTTATAGCTCCTGGTATATATCACTGCCAAACAACATCTCCTAAGTACAGTAATACCCCCATGCATGGGTTTGTCAGGTTATTTGGGTGGTTAAAAGGCCACATTTGGGACATGCACAATTCAGGTTTTCAACTCAGAATTTGGACATATGTTCCTTCTGCCCCACATCCTAAGTAGACGATCTTTGAAGCTGGCCAATTCAATCTACCCCATCAAACCAAATATCTTTGAACACTAGACACCCCAAGGTATTTCAAATGCTGGTATTTTAACCCTTTCTCAAAGTTTGTGGTAGTACTTTTTTCCCCCAACACACATTGTACAGGTCTTGGTTCATGTATAAAACAACACCCCGACATCCAACATCTGCAACTTTTCACCAGTACAGCGATACCACTCATGCATTGGTTTGCCTGGTTGTTTGGGGGGCTAAAGGGCCACATTTGGGAAATGCGCTTTTCCCCCCCATTTTTACATCTGGTCATACTGTGCCAATGCCCATTTTGAGGCGTCTGAACTTGGCCACTCTTATTTACCCATTTTTTTAATTTGGTTTTTATTTTATTTTTTTAAAGTAGACACCCCTTGGGTATTTGAAATGCTAGTATTTTAGTTTAATGGGATTTTATTGATGTAGAGTTTTACAAAAAACATCAACCAATAAGAAATACAAAGCAAAACAGTAGCCTTGTTTCACAAAACAGAAACAAAAGCCGAGTAAAACATTGTATATGGTATAGTCAAGAACATAACCACAAATGAGATTAGTATGGCCACCTATTCCCCCAGTGTCCGGTCACAAAGATGCAGGGAAACAAAGACAAGACATGGAAGGGATGGAAAGGGTAAAGAGCGCGCGTCTGGTAGACCTACCCCCAGAGTGCCCTCGCTTGCACGGAAGAATGAAAGGCTATCCAGCACACACCTATGTACGCCTCCAATCTGTTAGATGCCAAGTGAACCATCTCTTCCATGACCCTAATCTCTTCTACCTTGGACACCCAGCGCCTGAGGGTGGGAGATGCAGTCTGCTCCCAATACATAGGTATCAGACAGCGAGCAGAGCTAAATAGATGCCGAACTACAGATCGTTTGAGAGCGGACAGTGTACTTTCGAGATGGAGCAGCAACCCGACAGCAGGCGAAAACCGAAGAGACAATCCAGTCACTTCCTCTGCAAAGCAAAACACTCTGGTCCAAAAGGGCTGCAATCTACAGCAGCTCCACCATATGTGAATAAAGATCCTGCTCAAGTACACCGGCGTTCTATACCACTTTATACGCGTTCTCCTGGATTTTTGAAATGCTAGTATTTCAACTCTATCCATACCAGGACTTATGAGAAGATGCAGCACACATTTTAGCACTTGCTCATAACTTTTTTTGGACTTTTTATGTTTTTTTTTTAATTTTTATATTATGTTAGAACTAGATGGTTCCCTTGGTGACATCACTGCATAATAATTTTTTATGTTGCCACTTTTATTTTTAGTTTAGAAAGCTGAGCTCCATTGACTTGCATGGTTGAATGCAGTACCTGTATTCAACCTGCAGGGGGTCAGGAGAGACCCTCTTGGAAACCAGTTTATTTTTCTTTAAAGCACACCGCAATTTTGCGAAAGGCAAAATCTCTTGCAATGGTCCTTAGCAGCCACAGTACATCCTGGGTGGATTTTCAGTGTCGCTCAAAGCCTTGCTATCCAGACATTTCATCCAGACTTGAGGCCCTAGGGAGAGGCCACACAGGGGTCCCTGCTGTTGATCTCTGTGTTGCCGAGTGCCTCGACATTGAGGCATTACAGCAACTGTTTAAGCGACTAAAGCGATCTTAAGCTTGGTAATGCCATGACGTGCCAGGCACATCATTGGTCGTTAACTGATTTTGTGTGATGTGCCTGGTCGTTAAGGGGCTAAGCATCCTTCCCACCACATAGTAATGTGTTGTAAGAAAGACAGTTGTCTTGGGATTAGACAGGGCATACCAGGATTGAGGTACTTGGTAGTGGACGTAGTGATGGACTAAGCAGAATTTCTTAAAACCCTTCCACCGAAGTACACATACTAATATGTAAACTATCTCCCATGAACCGCTAACTTCGGGCTAAACCATGAATCAAATTCTGACATACACACTTGTGTTAATGCTAATATATACAAAACAGCCTAACACCATATGGTGACACACAAGCTAAGCAAGCATGCTAACACACTCTAACATTATACAGTAACATACGCACGTGCTAACTCTACATACTATCACATGCATACTCTTACAATGTACAGTAAAAAGACAGCATACTCTCACACACATGCTAACCATACACACAAAGCATCACACTTACACTACAATACACTCATGCATGCATGCATGCATGCATGCATACACGCATACACACGCACGCACGCACGCCCTCCTATCATCATCAGTGTAGCCTGCCAACTCTCCCTCTCCCTGGTCTCTCTTTTACCCAGAGTACAGCCATGTCTTTACTGCAGCTTGCACACTCCATGCAGGCTGCCATTCATGTAACGAGCATCACATGACCCCGCTGAACACATCAGTCACAGGTACCTGGGTCACATTGTGTGATGGAATTTCCAGTATTTACACTTGTGGTTTTTTTAACCACATCTGCAGAATGTATTTACTGGGTGTGTACCGATTCATTTCTTTTTTCCATGTACATATTGGTCATTTCAGTAGCACCTAAAGATCTCTAATTATATGCTTGTAAGGGTGCACTTCTCATGTGTGTATATATATATTATTATTATTACTGTAGAAAGTCAAACACTAGGCATCCTCCCCTTATCCTGTTCCTTTTCATGGACCAGTTCCCTCTGTTTACCGGGGTAGAATTCTAAAGCATACGACTTTTACCAATATTGGCATGCTGACAAAGGCTACCATCTATCCATCAGTAACAAATGCAATGCAGCAAATCATTATGGCTTTGTTTCTTAAACATATTCCCATATCTATACATGAAAAATAAGAAACAAACGTATCTGGGTAATTTCATTTAACGATTGTGAGAAGCAAGGGGGGAAAACGCGATTGAATTATTTTAGCAGTCTGCATCATGGTTCCAGAACTTTGATTCTCATATACAATACTGGAAATTAAGAAAGGCAACCAGATTATATAGGTGGTTTAGAATTTAAATGTCTGTCCATGAATAAACAAACAAATAAAAAAACAACAAAAACAAAATCTATTAATATAGGACTGCTGCGGAATATAATTGCTATATGAAACAAACAATAATAATAATACTCCTGAACACTATCTATTCCAATATGGAATTTCAGAAATATAACCACCACGAAGCTGTAGTGGCAGTATACTATTGTAACTTTTTCATACAAAGCAGCAGCAAACCGCATAAAATCCCTTATTATAGACAGAAGCCCGTGATGATCCCGATTCTTAACAAGAATATAATTTCAGCGATGATTCGATGACATAACAATAAAATAACTACGCCTGATACCTGGATAAATGCTTTAAAATTTGCCTCTTGATGATACCAGCCATTCCGTTCCGAGATCTTTTCGATTATATCGCTTTCCTCTTCTAGTCCTCCAGCTCTGTCCCGTCAGCCCCGCGGTAGCTCGCTCTACCATAGAGAAGAGTTAAGAACGGCGTCGTGGTACCATAGCAACGAAAAACGCCTGCTAACTATCTAGGTACGCTCACTGGTATGTATGAAGAAGCTTCTTCTGTAGATCTACACGCAGCTGCATAATATCTATTTGCACATATGCTACAAAAATTTAAGTTATCATTGGTTTCAAAAATGTCACTGTTCTACAGCGGTCCGTAGCTGCATATTGATAAGAAGAATTCGTTTTATAATATTAAATCTACACTCAAACAAATTTGACATTTTAGATTTTATTTACTAGTCTTCAAAGTTTTGCAGATAAACATGTTATGTCACTAAACAGGAAAAAAGATAGTTAGCTATATGCAGAGCTGGCCTTAAGTGTTCTGGTGCCCTGTGCGCACTACTCTTCTGGCGCCCCCTTCTCACTACCCCCCTGCCCTTCTCACTACCCCCTCCCCTCTGCCCTTCCTCACTATCCCCCACCCTGCCCCTTCTCACTATCCCCCCTTCCCACCTATCCCCCTCTGTCCCCTTCCCTATCTCCCCTCATGCCCCTCTCACTTCCCCCTCCTGCCCCTTCCACATCCCCTCCTCCCCTTTCACCACTACCCTCCCCCTTCTCTCTTCTCCCTCTGCCCCTTAACTAACCCCTTCTGCACATCTCACTACCCCTCCCCTCCCTTCTCATACCTCCCCCCCTGTTGATGTCATATTCCGGCGCTCAACATGAAATGCCGGCATGAGACGGAGTCATGGAGACTGAGGGGCGCCAGGCTATTGCTGAAAACTTCCTGAACAACCACCCGGCGCCCCTGCCCGGGACTTAAATTAAAGCATTGTTTCTTATTTTATTTTGTTTTGTTTTTTTAAAAACTTTATTGAACAAGAAGGATGTTAAATAAAGTTTAAATCAAAACGATGTTTTAATTTAAGTCCCGGGCAGGCGCTCCTGCTGCTATGGCGCCCTGTGCGCCCGGACAGGTCGCACAAACCTAAGGCCAGCCCTCCAAATATGGCCCCTTGATTGGCCACCAAATATTTTTTAAAAATGGGCAAATTTAACCCCCTAATGACAAAGCCCGTACATGTACAGGCTCAAAATGCATTGTTTTCGAGTGGTTTAGGGACCGCCCATTGTCCTTAAGGGGATAAAGAATCAATTTTCCAATAGTGACAGTCCTCTGGCTTTTTTCTTCGTTTTTGAGGACAATAGTTTTTAAATTTATTCTGGGAGTTTTTCCAAAACAAAATTCTAAAGGTCACTGGCCGCTTTTATTAGATACACTGGGTTGGAACCTCTTTTGCTTTCAGAACTGCCTTCATACTTTCTACAAGGTGCTGGAAACATTCCTCAGAGATTTTGGTCCATATGCACATGATGGCATCACTCAATTGCTGCAAATCCATTATGTGAATCTCCCGTTCCACCACATTCTTCCAAAGGATGAAGTAGCCATCAGAAGATGGGTACACTGTGGTCATACAGGGACGGACATGGTCAGCAACAATACAAGAAAATGTCCCCCACACCATTACACCACCACCAGCCTGAACGTTGATGGAAGGCAGGATGGATCCATGCCTTCTTGTTGTTTACGCCAAAGTCTGACCCTGCCACCTGAATGTCGTAGCTGGAATGGAGAGTCATCAGACCAGGCAATGTTTTTCCAGTCTTCCATTGAGCCTGTGCAAATTGTAGCCTCAGTTGCTGCCATATTATTGGCTTATTAGCTATTTGTGTGAACAAGCAATTGAACAGGTGTACCTAATAAAGTGGCCAATAAGTGTGTGTGTGTGTATATATATATTATATATATATATATATATATAGGAACAAACAAACATACATGACCCCTAACTGCTCCAGCAGCTTCCTCTTTGGCTGTGACTATGGGACAGGAACAAGGAGTTGCACAGGAACATATAGTAGTCACGTTACCTCACGCGACTCTGTGGTGAAACAATCTTGGTTTCACCACCGGTAACGCGAGGTAACGTGACCACTATATGTTCTTGTGCGCTGTTCTCTCTGGCAGCCGGTGGGCGTCTGTGCGATGCGTGCAGACAACCTCCGCTACTGCTGGCACTTCCACTGGGGCTTCTATGATGGAGCACCGGCATCACATGATCTTCCGGGCTCAATCATAGAAGCTCCAGCGAAAGTGCAGGCCAGCAGCAGAGGTTTGTCTACGCGCATCCACTGGCTGCTCCGACTAGACACCAAGGAGTATGGAGCACGGGGGTAAGTCTGAGGGGGTGTGCAGAGTGGCATATCAGGGGCTAAAAGGCATATCAGGGGGGCACAGTGGCATGGATGCAATTTCAATAGGGGGCGCTCATGTAAGAAAAACAAACAAAACAACAATAGTGAAGACTGTTCAGACAATACGGTGTTAATTATATTACGTTAGTTGCACTCACAATAGTGCTGAAGATTTGCTTGTGTTTCTCATTCCCCTCTCATAGCAGGATTAAACGTCACTGAAGAGAGAGAGAGAGAAGGCACAACCAATAGTGTGATCATGTTTTCAAAGGCTTGTGAATAAGGTAGTAATCAAGGTTGATAGGGAGGCAGCGTGATGCTTTGGGCAATGTTCTTCTGGGAAAGCTTTGATCCTGCTAGTCATGTGGATGAAGCATGTACCACCTATCTAAGCATTGTCGCAGACACAATATTCCCTGATGCCATTAGCATCTTTCAGCACGATAATGCTCCCTGGCACAAAGCTAGAATTGTTCAGGAATGGTTTGAGAAACACAACTATGAGTTCAAGGTGTTGACTGGGCCTCCAAATTCCCCAGATTCCCCAGATCTCCAAATCGAGCGTCTGTGGGATGTGCTGGACAAAAAAGTCCGATCCACCGAGGCCCTACCTCGCAACTTACAGGACTTGAAAGATCTGCTGCTGAAGTCTTGGTGCCAGATACCACAACACACCATTATAGAGGTCTACTGGAGTCCATGCCTGATTGGTGTATATGTACCTTCCTACACACAGTCCAGACCAGTCAAGGTTAGGACATATGAGCATAGAAGTAACTGAATTCTTTTTTTTTCGTTTTGTGTATTTTTATTATTTTTATCATTATTCTAGCACCTTATTATTCTGGGCCTTTTTGCATTTTAAGTTGGGTGCTGCTGTATGTTTGATAAAAGAATTTACCTTATTAGGGAACATTGGAGTTGAAACCTCAGTTACAAAGCATTTCAAGGAAGCCCGGCATCAGGTACACCAATTACTTTTTCAGGTTAACTTCTTCATAACAATGTCTTATTTCATTTTTTGTACCCTTCGCGACAATGGGTGTTTTAACATTTCTGCTGTGCTTGTGTTTAGCTGTAATTGTATTCCCTCTGATTTACTGAACCCACACAAGTTATATATAAATATATAATAATTTAGAAGCAATTAGAAAAAAAGATTCTTTTATTAGAAAAATCTTTTACTTACCTACAAAAGCTAATGAAAAAGAAACACTAAATAGAAATTCTAATATTTGTCTGAGTTTAGAAATAACCCAGTTTTATGTTGTTTTTTGCAAGTTATAGGCAATGGAAGTACAAGTAGCATATTGCTAGTTAAACCAGTTTATTTTCAAAACTGGTCATTTTGCCGCCATGTTCCATTTTAACCAGGTCACTTCAATTTACTCCCATTAAACTATATATTTTTGAAACTAGACACCACAGGGTATTTCAAAATAGTACCGTATTTGCTCAATTATAAGATGACCCCCTCCAAAATGTGAATATTAATTTAGAAAAAAAGAAAAAGCCTCAATATAAGACTATCCTATAGGATAGACTTACATGTAGACTATTTTTTCATATTTAATAAAAACTATGATTGAAAAAAAGATTTTTTGTTTTTATTTCCTTTTATTTGACACTCTGCCCCAGTTATGCATATCTGCCCCCAGATATGCCTTATACCCTCTTATATGCCACTCTGCCCCCCCCAGAAATACCTTATACCCCCTATTTGCCATTCTGCCTCACTGACATGCATTTTAACCCCCTATTTGCCACACACCCCCAGTTATGCCTTATACCCCCTATATGCCACTCTGCCTCCCTGATATGCAGACCTAAGTCCATCAAGTTCAACCCTTCTACCTAACCCTTCTACTCCTAGATGGACAAAAATCCTAATTAAGCTACTTCAAATTCTGCCATTCCTTCTTGACTCCCAAAGACAATTGGATTTCTCCTTGGATTCATTAATATATAGTCATCGTTTTTATTAAATATGAAATAGTAGTAGGGTAGTCTTATATTCAGGCTTTTTTTTCTAAATTAATACTTAAATTTTGGGAGGTCATCTTATTATATCACATACATTTTATTTCAGGTATGAATTTACAGCTCCTGGTATATGTCACTGTCAAACATGCCAATATATGTTTAGCAACATCTCCTGAGTACCATGATACCACCCATGAATGGGTTTGTCGTGTTGTTTAGGGGGTAACATTCTATTTAATCCAAAGCATATATTTTTGGAAAAAAAGAACAAAAAAAACCACCACGGTGTATGTCAAATGCTGGTGTTTTAACTCTTTCTATGCACACATTTTACCACCAGCCTTTGTGAAAGTTTGCCGTAGTATTTTTTTGTGGTTTTTTCCCCACACCCCTTTAATTTAGGTATGAATTTACAGCTCCTGGTGTCAAACACCTGAATATGTGTTCAGCAACATCTCCTGTGATACCCGGAGCAGCCACAGCGCATCCTGGTTTTTGGTGTTGCTAAATGCCTTGCCATCGAGGCATTTCAGTGACACAGTTTAAACAGTTTAAGCAGAGCTCTTTGTAATCAATCGTGATGTTTACGTCTAGGTGAGGCGCCCCTGCTGCAGATCTCAGTGTTGCTGCATGCCTCAACATCAAGCCATTACTGCAAGCGATCTACACACGTTTGAAGTCATGACATGACAGGCACGTCAATTGTCGCCAACGGGATGTTTTTCTGTGAAGTAGCTGGTATGTCAATTGTCGTGAAGGAGTTAAGGCAGGTGGCAATAGCATTCAAACTAAGAACAGGCGGCTGCTTTGTAGCCTGTCCTGTGGTGCAAATTTCCAATGTATGAGGGAAGCAACAGCTCCAGACGTACTTTTCAGCCTCCACTAGCCTCTCCAATTTGTTTTGTATGGTATTTCACATTTCAGGTATACATTGCATCCCACCTCAAATGAAAAGGTAAGTCCAGATGTGCTCCCTTAAGCCTAGTGGGCTGTTAGTCTATGTCTTTTGACATACATACCCTGGTGTTATGGTTAGAAAAGACTGGATACTGACTGCCAGTTAAACGGCGACAAGGAGATGTGTGAGTTAATTTGCTGCACTATTTTTGGGGGTAATATCTGGGACGAATGTGATATCTGTGGTAAGGAAATGAGGTAGATTTTTTGTTGTTATCCTTTTTCCTTTTCTAGGTAGTCTAGCGTGCAACATGCCAAAAATGTGGTAGCCAAAGAAAGAAAAACACTAAAAACTGTGTTCCTGTTAGATTTCTCTGTGTTTTACTTCTAAAATCATGAAGTGCTCCTTCTTAGTTGTAAAATGTTGTTTTCAATTTTAATTCGGTGGTACACTTTGTGAATTCCAGGAAAGGTCATGCAAGCTCACAGTGAATTTGCAAGCTCTCTCGCCTGTAACTCAAAATGTAACTTTCTAAGATGTAATATTGCATGCCCCTGGAGAGGTCTTATAAATGTATGGTAAAAAAGACAATACATCTTTTACGGACCATACATCAAGACTGTATATGTATGATTCAATAATTATACCAAATATGTGCTAATGATCATCAATACATAGATTGAAACACAACCATTAACCCCTTAAGGACAATGGACAGTCCCTAAACCCATTGAAAACAATGCATTTTGTCATTAAGGGTTTAACAGAAACAGCTGTGTAGGAGGAATAAAACTGGGTGAGGAATGGCTAACCACACTGTGAGGTCGCTGTAGACAGTTTAACCTCTTAATGAAATTTTTCAGTTGTTGCTGTTTAATGTTTTATGTAGTAATTTATTTTTTTTATCAATAAAATTGCGCTTCAGGTATGGATTTACAGCACCTGGTATATGTCACTTTCAAACCCCCATGCATGGGTTAGTCGGGTGGTTTGGGAGGTAAAACATCACATTTAAGGAAGTGCGCATTTGTTTACTTGGAACTGTAACATCTGGTCCTACTGCCCCCATGTCCTAATAGGGCCATCTTTGAAGCCGGCTAATTCAGTTTACCCCATCAAACCATATATATTTTTGAAAACTCGACACCCCAAGATATTTCAAATGCTACTATTTTAACCCTTCGATGCATGATATTCTACCACCAGCCTTTGCAAAAGCTTGCAGTACTAAAAAAATTTTTACACAAATTGTAATTCTGGTATAAATTTATAGCTCCAGGTATATGTCAAACAACACACCAATGGGTGTTCAGCAACATTGCCTGAGTACAGTGATATCACCCATGCATGGGTTTGGCTAGTGTTTGGGGTTAAAAGGCCACAATGGGGAAGTGCACGTTTTTTTCCCCCCTCATCTTGGTAAGTCTGTGCCTATGTCCTATCTTTGAGCCCAGCCACTCCAATTTACACCATCAAACCATTCATTATTTTTTTTTTAAATTAGACACCCCTTGGCTATTTGAAATGCTTATATTTTAACTCTTTCCATATAAAGAGATATGGGAAGATACAACGCTAATTTTAACACTTGCTCATATTAATAAACTTTTTTATTTTATTCTTTTTGGACTTTTTTTACATTTTGCTAGAACTGTATGGTTCCTCTGATGCATAATTTTTAATCACAGTGATTAGAAAACTGGGCTCCATTGACTTGCATGGTTGAATGCAGTACCTGTATTCAACCTGCAAGTGGAGCCAGAGTTCTCTAGAGGGTCTGGAGACCATGTAGCGAACTTTTAAAACTTGTTTGTGTCTTTTACAGGGCGGCGGCCATCTTGCTTGATGGCGAAGATCACCGGCAGCCCACCCAGAGGTAAGTGGTTGGTGTCGCTGGATGCCTCCTGATCGTTGATCACCTCCTAAAACGCTTTTAAAACGGGCGTCCGCCGCCATACAATGTATGGCGGCTGTTGACGCCCCGGGGAGGGGCCAGACATGGCCCCCGATGCCGATCTCGGCCTTGCTGAATGCCTTGACATCGAGGCATTGCAGCAAGGCCGTTTAGCTTATTTAATTTTTACGGTTCAGGACCGTCAAAGGTGATTTAGTGACCTTCTTTTCATGACGGTCCTGAACCGGCAAAGGTCGCGAAGGGGTTAAACAATCTCTTGTTGCTCTGTACAGAGTATGTTTTCTGCAGGGAATGTGTAAGACAAATGTCTAACTCAGGTATAGGTGTAAATTCTACAGAATACCTTACTATTTGGTTCCAGGATACAATTAAAATTGACTAGTTTGATACTGAAAAATGTAAACCTGTTTCATGGTTATCTCAAACAATTAGGTAACCGAACCAAATGATGAGAACATCTAAACTTAGATTTATTTATGAATAGATACTTCAAACAAAAATAGGTATATCTAATGTTTTTTTTTTATTTTGAATGCAACAAAATTAAACTGCAAGTACAAACACTAAAGAAGTTTATCCATCAGATGCACAACACTAAGTAAGCAGAATTAAATATCTTTTTCCAACAGATTACATGTAGGCATGTTAATACATACGAAATCATGGCCCACAAATGTTTAGCATTATTTTGCTAGGCACCATCTGTGGGTCCTACATCTTACATCTCATTTATAATAGCTGATGAGACTTTGTCACACAACAAAGTATTCATTTAAAACCGGCACTATGATCAAAGCGCCGTTAAAAAACAAAACAAAAAAAAAACAACATAGTACAAGATGCAACTCTCTCTGTATAGAAAGTTAAATAAACTTCTGCACAGAAGAAATTATGAATGGTCTTAACAGGACCGCATTATGAGCAACAATGTGAAAATGTGGTTGGACAAATTAGCTCTTTAAGCACAAGATTCAAAATGAAGACAAAATAAATTCCAAATTTGTTATGGCCAGTCTTCCATGTCAAGTTCGGTGCCAATGTAACCAGAAATAACTTGTTACTGCTTGGCATTCTACATACTTACAGTTAAGTAAAAACAAGGCCTTTGCCTTGGCATGACGAAATACCTTTACACAGAATTGTTGAGTCCACTATCACTGCTTTGTTCCATGCAGCTCTTAAATGTCTTAAAAATGGTAAATTGTTTGCGATATTCCAATATGTGCTACACATACTTATAAACATTTAAGTTGTAAAAATATTTGAATCTATAATACTACAAAACAGCAATGTTTACAAGCAAAGTTTTAAATTTAGTTTTGATGATGTTAAAGGAAAATCTTGTGAACAATTATGATTTGTTGTACTAAATTTAATTAATGAAGTAATAGGTTCACTTGCATATACACCCAATACATGGCTGTATATGACAGGATAAATCACAAGCCATTAAGTTTCAATAAGGTATAACAATGTAAATGTTACTACCATACGCAATCTATATTTCCGCACATATTTAATGTGCACCCTGCAAACCAATATACTCCTATCCCTTTGATTCAGTAGACAAGGAGAAAACAAAATATATGTCTTAGGAACATTAAAGTATTCAAATTAATATAACTGCATGAGAGACGAGTATTCATATTTGCAGATTTATGTTAAATTGGGCATTTTGGCATGTGACAATATTGCTCCACAATTTGTAAACAAAGCTGCCAGTTAACATAACAAAATCTTATAACATGCATACAAAACTAAATTTTCTTTAAGAAAAACCAAAAAAGTGACAGTTTCTTTCTTCTGAAGAAACTAGATTCTAATATCTAATGGAAGACTGTCTGTCTCCACCGCTTATCAACCAGAAATGGCCACAGGGACTCCCGGATGCCCACTCTAAATGGTGTCCTCTGGCCGATGCCCATCACCTCCAGCTTTGAGCAGTTCAACCGTGGGTTCATTGGTCGAAGGGTGGCCCCAACAGGTTCATCTGTGATCTAAATTAACATAAACCACATTTCATTTGATAGGGTAAGGAAAACTTATGTATAAATATAAAAAAACATAAATACTTATTTATGATTTTTTAATCTATTTGGACATGTAAATTAAACATAGAAAGATGTATATATCAAAGATCAGCTTTAAAGTATATAAAGCAGTCAGGCATGATTAACAATGCCTAACAAATTTACACTTCTTTTCTTAAGATCTTTACAAACACTAAAGATAGTACATATTTTTCTTTTTCCAACATGCTACAGATTTAATCTGCACAGAAGACTGAACACCTTTCACAAAAGTGAATCATAGACAAAAGTTAAAGATCATCACACACACACACACACACACACACACACGATGCAGTTCCTCTTCCACAACAAAAACATACTTCAGGACATAGATTGCCAACAGCCACACGGACTATGTGGAATCACACTGTAGTTCAAATCATTAGTTAGCATACAAAAGCTCAAATTCAACAACTATCTTACTTAAACTCATCTCATTATGAAGTTTGTGATGTCGAAACGCATCTGTCAGTGTGAGTGCAGGATTCTCTGCTACTCCGATACAAAAACACCCAAAACAGTAGGTGACGCCTGATGCAAATCCAAGTGAACACCAGCGTTGGCAATCAAAATATTTTGTAGACGTGTAACATTCTAACGATCAATGGTTTATAACAACTTTTATTCTTTTGCTACTTTGCTTACTGGTCTTAAATGGCTGCTAGGGAGGTTGAAGGCATCAGCCATAGCACAAGCTATCTCATACTTAGTCATCTGTTCGTTTCCAGACCAATGAAATATTCCTCTTAGGGAAGGATCCTTAAATAAAGACAAAATAAACAACAGTTAGCAATGCAATCAAGAACAATGCTCACTAAGGGTAAAGGGGCATTAATTTAAATATAAGAATATTAATAAATCTTGTTAAAAAAAAATACATATTACCAAGTTAAAGTACTATACTATCTACATGCTAAATATAAAAAGTTCTATTAAAAAAAAAAAACATTAGAAAAAAAAATAACTCCTTAATTAAGATTTTGCCATATTCATATTTGTGCCAGGAATACACGACACATAAGCAGCCACCTATATTGTGGCCACAGGAAGCCTAAAATGCTTCTGAAAACTTCACGTTTTGTGTGATTCAACCTTGAGGATGGAGAGAGAAAATTTTTTACAGAGGGAGCAATTAAATGGAAATGGCACACTATTTTCAGCATTTTACAAAGCCAAAAACAAACAAAAAAAACAAAAACCCACAAAATTGAAACTGTTAGTTGACAATTCTACCTGCAGTTTCTTTTCCACTAACTGAAGGCAAACCACGGCAACATCCTTCACATATGTCGGAAACCTTTGCTGCAAATGCTCCATATTGGCTGACTTGTTGCTAAACTGTACTTTGTCAAACATTATAGTAACAGCACTTTCCTCAATTTTTTCAACTGCTCCGTATAGCACAGGAACTCGAAGCACAGCAGCACCTATGAAATGAGATGCAACTGTAAATCAAAAACTACTCACAAAACACATGTTTATTTACAGTGTTACAGGTATATGAAACTATTCACAGCTAGTATAAATGGAAGAAAATACCAAATATATGTTAACTTACCTATCTAAAAATTTTTAACCCCTACCTAGCCCATTCTAATTCCTACCTAACTAAACCACACCAATTTTTTTTTTTTTTTTTTTTTAAACTTGAGCCTTGGGACCCAGGGAATGCAGTTACTGTCTCTTCCCCTAATGATCAGCGAAAGAAACAAAAACAGAGACAAGCACTGCCTGAAAGATAGTAACATCAATGTTTTTACCTTCATTATTTCGTAACACCGCTCTTTCCCCTTCCAACTTTGTTTTTCCGTAAGTGTTTAATGGATTTGGTATAGAATCTTCACTGTAAGGGGGATCACGTCCATCAAAAACATAATCAGAACTTATGTAGATCATAAATGCACCAATTTTGGCTGTAAGCAAAATACACACAGATAAAATGTCAGATTTTATACCCTCTAACCTCTTTTTAAATAAAAATATTTTGCGCAGTTAACATATGCAAATGATTAACTTTTAAATAATAAATAACGCAATAATATCTTAGATAAGAATTTTAAAGAACTTTGTGGTGGTTTACCTGCTTCTTTTGCTAAATTCTCAGAAGCACCCACATTCAGCATGGAAGCAGACTCTGGCTGATTTTCCACAATGTCTGGCCTTCTTTCTGCTGCACAATGTATAATTACATGGGGCTGCAAAGCAATACATTAATAAAAAGCTGGATTATATATATACACATTACACACACACGCTGTGATCAAACGTTTTTACATGCCCTTGGAGTATTAGTAATTTATGTACCATTTTTAAAGAAATTAGTAAGCAGGCAAAACTTTTTCTTTCTTATGGGATTTAGATTTAACTGTAGGCTATAATAGAATGGCACAATCATAAAACAAAAACAAATTTAAAAAAGTGACCTCTGTTCAACCCCACATTCTGAGGCCCCACATTCTTGCAGGTGGTATAGCTGCCCATTCATCATGGCAAAACTCCTCCAGGTCATGCACATGTCTTTGGTTGTCTTACATGAACTGCATGTTCGAGACACTCTGGGAGATCTCAATGATATTAAGGTCAGGAGACTGATGGCCACTCCAGAACATTGACCTTTTTCTGCTTTAACCAGTGGAGGATCAACTTGGCCTTGTGCTCAGGGCCATTGTCTTGCATGAAAGCCCAAGAGGGTCCCAAGCGCAGCTTTCGTGCAGAAGAATGCAAATTGTCTGCCACTGCTTTCTGACACTGCTTTCTGACATCTTGCCATCATTTTTCACAAGATTCCCTGTGCCTTTAGAGCTCACCCCCAAAAAAACCCATCAGTGAGTCACCACCATGCTTTACAGTGGGGATGGTATTCTTTTTGCTATAGGCCTTGTTTCAAAGTCAATGCCAACACAATTTCTGCCAGGGTATGCAAACTTTTGAGCACAACTATATACAAGCACACACAGAGTACAATAACCCATTCAAAGGGCCAATGCACCCTTAAACACTGTTCTTTTATGCTCTATTGTACATATCAAGTTTACTTTTGCTGACAGAATTACTTTAAACATATGTTAACAGAAAGAAAAATTGCACATTACATTGGCCCACCTACTTCCTTTTTCCAGTCCCTCCCTGCAGTCACTGCCGATTGGCTGTAAGGAGGGACAGGGAGAAAGAAAGGGGCGGGTCAAAGTGCAGATTGGCCCCGCCCATTTCCTATACTGTCTACATGGCTCAAGAACTCATCTAACTGGCGAGTATAAAATGTATATTTGGGCTGCTGAAAGTTAGGGGCAGTTATCGTTAGTGGGGTGTTTAGGGTTAATTTAGGGGCAGTTATAAGTTAGTGGGGTGTTTAGGGTTAATGTAGTTGATGGGGTCTTCAGGGTTAATTTAGGGGCAGTTGTGGTTGATGGGTCTTCAGGGGTTAATTTAGGGGCATTGTGGTTGATGGGGTGTTTAGGAGGGGCAGTTGTGGTTGATGCGGTGTTTAGGGTTAATTTAGGGGCAGTTTTGGTTAATGGGGTCTTCTCTTCAGAGTGGGTGCAAAGTGGACCCACATAAGCTTTCACTGCACCCATAATAATAAAAAAAATTACCAGCAGCTTAAAGGACTTAGATTTTTTTTTCATCACCTCTGTTGTCCGGTAAGGACATGTACATAACACACTATTGCCAACCACAACAATGGATTGTGTGCACTTTCTTCTTGAGGGGGAAGGGTATGAGTTGTCAAAGCAGAAATAAGGGTCTTAATGTTGAAGGCTATCTCCTACATGCAGTAAATGAAAAACACCATCATAATGTCACAAGGCAATGCGGAAAAAAGGTGCTGACTGCTATAACTGATGTTTCTAGTTTCATCGCCAAGTATGTGAAATGCACCAGCAGTTTGCTTCAGTGACCCTGTGCCTCCGGCATCCAAGCATTGTACCTCACGTGCACACTCCTCAACTATACAGGCACTGTTAATAACTTGCCTCTTGGCTGATTTCTATGGGTTTATTAAACAGACATTAATTTCTTCTTGGCTGAATGCTCAGGACAAACTCAGAAGCATCCTGTTCATGCTATTGGCACAGATGCTTTCCAACAGGCTAGGGGTACAGACATCAGAAACGTGGAGCAGTTTAGACAAGCTACAGTGTATCTGACAAATTCTGTGCCGGGAGGAGGAAGACCTAGTTTTAGAAAACCAAAAGCTGGAATAACTGGGTTAACAGTTTCATTAAATATCCATGAAACGGAACCAAGCTTTACCTTAAAGTCCTGGATCAATGATCTCACTGCTGTTGGGTCCAGTAGGTTAAGACGTTCAAATCTGGGTCGAGCTCGGCTATACCCACAGCCCAACACATGCCAGTTGCTGTCCTTGAATTCTTTATACACAGCTCGGCCAAGAAGGCCAGAAGCACCAGTTATCAGTGCCCTTCTGTCGGGAACAACATCCTCCTATAAAAGGCAAGAACATCAAATTTAATATAGGGACATCATTTAGGTAGATCTGTTAGGAGACAGACATTTTCTATAAGAGAGTAAATCAAACATATTACGGCAAGATTACACTGCTCTCTTTGATAACATCGGACAGCCTAGTAAACGGAAAAATAAAATCCATTTTGCAGTGGTTCCCTTGCCAAATAAAATCGTGAGCCAAAAGTACAGAGGTAAGTACCGTAATTAATTCTGGAGCTTTATACAGCAACTATGTTTATTTATTGGGCTGCTAGAGATACATACATTGCTAGTATATTTTAAAAAGGGGACCCAGGGAGCCGCCTAAACAAATGAACGCATTTGCAGTTGTAAGTAATTTTCCATAGGTCTTCAAACCTAATTTATAATTATAAAAAGAGTCCACAATTTCTGCACTCTGCTCAATAGACTAAAAAACGCCCGGGTGCTAAACACGCCATCAGGATACACCCGAAACGTTGATCTTTTATTTTTGCACCCTGGATTTTTGTTGATTGAGAAAGCCCATTAGTGCTGGAAGCTGGAGCCTCCCGGTTGATGAAGCCAAATCAGTGGCAGCAAAGTGCTCCCATCAACATTGTTTTTCCGAGGTTTAATTAGCCCCCTCTGGAGGATTTGCCAATTCAGCACTGGAGCTAACTTGCAGTAAGTACATCAGGTGTCAGGAGATGCGCTCAGCCGACATGGTCTGCTGCATGGCAAATAGACAAATGCATATGGGAGATTCTGCAGAATGCCCACCGTTTATTTTCAAAACAGACTGGGACAATGCATTGAAGAGCATATGATCGCTAAAAGAAAAAAACATCACAACACACTCATTTAGGAACTTCCAAACCATCTTGTGAAACTTTGGTTTACTTGTTACAATGTTAATAAAAAAAAACCACAGCAAACCATGCTTAAAGGAACCATTCACCACTACCACTGAAGAATGCATATGAGTGTGGAGGAGAAACTTCATGGTTAAATAGTGGTTAAATCAGTTTTAAGTAGTGTTATGGAGGCAGCACCTTTTAGCTTAATCAAAACAATTACCGGTATATCAAATTTCCAAACAGACATGCACCACAAATGCAGCCAATAGAATATTTAACGGCAATGAAAGTAAGCTTGGTATTCTTGTATGCATTTTTTTTTTTAAATTCTACAAAATAAAAAGTTCCTTAACCCTGTTAATCAGAGGCTGATGATTAATCAAGTCTTTCCTCTTTTGTTGGTAAAAAATAACAGGTTGGCATAGAAATATTCCAACCTTACATAAAGTCTGACCTTGACTTTTGTCTTTCCTCATTGCATAACGTAAACCAGGGGTCAACAAATTAGGTTTTTTTTCCCCATCCCAAATCGTGTTTTTATTTTCGTATGTTGCGCAACACGGTGCCCCGGGTTTGTCGAGCACCATAGACTACATTTACACACGCTTACACCATACAGTAACACGCTGACACCATACACCAATACACACACTCATGCTAATACCATCCTGTAACGGAAACAAACTATTTATGTAGCCTGGGGATGCTCATACTTTATCCTACAAGCAGAGCCATACAGCCCCACGCTTACTCGCTATAACAGATGACTACAGAGCTTCTCATTGGAAGATAAGGTCACATGATAAAAAAAAACAGGAAGCTGCCATCACAGGCTTATACAGACTATTCCACTGCTGCATACAGGCGGCAAAGGTGAGTCCCTTGACACCAATTGCCTCATTGTTAATCCGCCCTGGTTGTAAACTGAGAAGTTATGCGAAAATACGTAAGACTTAGAAAGTAGCAGAAACGGTAAAGCACAAGAAACATTACTTTAAAACCATACTTGGCCTGATCTTACACTTAAACAACGTTTTTAAATAAAGTTGCTGACAAGCTTGAAGTATGGTAATTGTTTTAAATATTCTGCTTTATATACTTCAGGTTTACGGGTTCTTCTCTGCGAAATTCTAACTTTTTTATGATCATGATAATAATCCCATTGGAAGCCTAGTTTTCTCCAACCAACAGGTTATTTGCGATTAACACTACAATTTAGTTTTAACACATTTATTAATAATCGTAACATTACAAAATATGTATCAACTTAATTAGCATACATTTCAAATCATCGGGCAGTATTGTATTCCAACCGAAGCCCTCGATATTTTTTGGATCTCAACCATAAGATTCTGGAGCGTGCATTAAAAATAAAAACCCAGCTCTTCGTGATCCATATACCCGAGGATCATGGGAGTTACTGACCAAAACAGCCGAAAGTTTACCTCCTTCCCCAATATAACCAAAATACCCTCTCCTGGTAACATTTTACCAGCAAAGATCTGCGACAGAGAAAAAGAGTGTAGGAACCGCAAGACACAAGCGCGGCCTGTTAGTTCTTCCCAAACACCTGCCTCTCACCTGCACTACCTCTACCCAGCCAGGTAAGAAGTGAATCTTGTACTCCCTGTCTCTCCCCTCCATCACGGGGCTTTGTAGAAACAGATCCCGCAAGTCTACCTTTCCTTCGGGCGAGCACCGTTTTCTTTTGCCTTCTAAATGACTCTATGACAGGACATTGACTATCGGGGCGTGTCAAGCTATCGCATTGGCTTGCTGTAAGCACAATTTCCCGTGTCAACCAATCGGGCTGCGCCCACAGCGCGTTCAACGAGGTCCTGTTATGAGGACGGTAGAACTCTATTGGCAGTACGTGGATGTTGGTTTTCAGACAGCCAATCGGATGGCTTACACGCGTTTTGTACGTCACTCAGTCCGTCCTTTGCGGCAGACGGCTGTCTGTACGTTTCGTTTACGTTTGTTCGTATGTTATCGTGCTGCTCCAGCAAAGGCACTGATATAAATGAAAACAGCACTTAATTCTAGAGTGAGCAGGTGCTATCGGACTCGATTAATAATTATATATTACTATACTTGCAAATATGTAAAGTAACCTTTTTTTTTATTATGGCAAGTGCTGGCATAGGGCAATTATAAGGGGTGTAAAGTGCCTCACACAGCCATGACATCCATAACTATGATAGCTGAGTGTCACCTTATATTGTACCTTTGCAATCCGTAGAATTCATGAGAATTCTTTGTATACATTTATTTTTTCCTATCACAAGCTCCATTTTAAATGCATGAGATGGTAAGTTCCTGCAGAAACAGGGCCCTTGATTCCTCTTGTATCTGTATGTCAATTGCTGTATTGTACTTGTTGTTATCTGTAACATTTTTATCTTTGTACAGCACTGCAGAATCTGTCGGCGCTTTATCAATAAAGTATGACAATAATGAGATCCAGTAAAAAAAAAATAAAGCAGAGATCCAAGTATGTTTCACATGTATACAGCAGGATCCATGTATACTTCACATGTGTACAGCAAGATCCATGTGTTTCACATCTATACTTGCTGTTTTATAAATGCATTAAATACAGCTGGGATCCATGCATGTTTCATATGTACATAGCTCTGTCCATGCATGTTTCACAGCTAATACAAACCTGTTCCATACATATTTCACATGTAGCAAATCTTAGACTTGCCCTTGGAGCCATATACTTACTTGCCGTACATGCAATTTCTTTATCTCCGCCCTTTCTCATTATCTTCCCCCTTTTTCCCCATCTCTCTTGTTTCTCGTTATATCCTCCCTTTCTGAAGCAGATGTCTCAAGGAACAGACCTTGCGCTCCCTTAATTTTGGGCCCGAGCGCCGTCATCTCCCCAACATTTGGCACAGATGGATGGCATCTTTATTGATGGGAAAAATATATAGCTCCTGCTAACTGTGTAAGGAATATGAGTGGATCCAACTATATAGATAATATATATGTGAAATATGTGTGGGTCTGGCTGTATTGTGAACTGTATTCACAATACAGTATAGTGTACAATACAGTAAAGTATTGTGTACTTGTGAACTGTGCAAAGATCTAGGTGTATAGATGTGAAATATGTAAGAATGCAGCTGTATGGATGTGAAATATGTGTGTATCCATCTGTGCTGATGTGAAATATGCATGGATCTGGCAGTATACGTAGATGTGAAATATGAAAGGATCTATCCGTGTTGATAAAGGCATACTCTGCTTAAGGACATTCGCTTTCAGGACACTCGCAAATAAGGTTATAATAGTAGCACAAACATTTATATACACTCGCTCCTCTAGAATGGACGCGTAACAGCATGACACAAGCATGTTACTGTATCAAATATTCTATACTCTGCCCTTTTTATGCCCTAGATGCATTATTTTGCACTTACCCACATTAAATGTTAGTTGCCACAGCTCAGATGGATCCATGTATACTGCCAGATCCATATTACACATCTTTACAGCTGGGTCCATGCATATTTCACATTTATAGTTTGTCTTTCCAGCGTGTTTTGACGTTTGCAGTGAAGTATATGAATTGATAAGTGAAAAAAAGTAACGCTTATATTTGAGTATATTTTCATTTTATGTGCATACTCCCATATTCCTTTAGCTTACCCTTCCTACTCCCTCCCCTGCAATACTTTTACTAGCGTGGCTGGTCTATCCCCAACAGTGGCACTTTTACCTATTGTGTAATACATCCCAACTCCCTCTAGACTGTAAGCTCGTTTGAGCAGGGCCCTCCTGACCTGTTGTCTTTGTTAGTCAATTTGTTATGTTACATACTACTTGTTATGTCCTGTCTACCAATTGTACAGCGCTACGGAATATATATTATTTTTAATGGATGGAGTGCCTGCAGTGCTTGATAATCAAATCAAATGACAAAGCCAGGTTACTATAGTATGCACACACACCCTTACATAGCTTTGGCTTACTTAACAGGTAACTTTGCCATGGCAGACAGACTAAGCATCAGGTAACTATATTTGCACAACAGTTAACTATTGGCTACCTTAGCGAAAATAATGCATTTCTAGATCACACAAGAAAATGAAGGAATATCTCACCTGTTGGCTGGCTTGTTGTCTTAGAGTACAGATACCACACAAAATCAACATCTTGGGAAATGCAAAGCATATGTAGTTTAAAACGTACTTTATATAAAGGATTCAAGACTAAATTTAATAATGTTCACATGACTGTGAAAGCTATTGGGCTGTGAGTATTACGGAAATGACTAAATTTGATTTCCATTTGCTGAAAGCAACTTTGAGCCTGTTTATCCTGCGGATAATGCAGTTCTTTTTTATCCTGGATAGACAGCAACAAGTATTGAGATAAAAAGGTACATAGAGATGCCTCGGGGGACACTCTGGAGGTAAACTCAAAAGACAAGCATAATCACATCAGCTTTGGTTTAAGGACAAATACTCGCAGTACCAAGGAATAAAAAGGGAGTTGCAAACAAATTAAAGTTAAATAAAATAAACTCTTAGACTGAAATGCAATAATTATTGTTAAAGTAGGTATCAATTACTATATAGTCTAAATACATGTAAGCAATTGTTAAGACTATAAAGCACACCCTCTTTCCTCTCCTGATGTCGTTCTTTTCTAGGTACTCAGAATGTTTGGTAGGTATAAGTCTATCAAATTGTAAGTATGATACAGTCAGGGCAGATGCAAGGAGTTTTGTCACTCTAGGCAAAGTCATGTGAGTACATCATACAGATGACCCCCCGCACATTGACGGTGCCTTCATTGCAGGCATAGATCAAAGGTCGCACACCCCAAAGGCCAGCCTTGGCACCCAGATTGCACATTTAGGAGATGCACCCGGATTCATTCTTCCTAACTTACCCCTTTCTCACCATCACGTTGCTGAGGTCTTGTGGTGGGAGTGTGAGACCTTAGTCTCACTGGTCCGCTGCAGTGCTCACAAATTCACTGCTGAGCCAGGTGTGGATCTAGAGCCTGATCTCGAGAGGGGCTCTCACACTAACACACACCCAGACACTCATACTAGCACACACACACACAAACAATCACATAAACACAAGGCACACGGCAAAAACACACACAGACGCTTGGCACTAACATACATGCACACACATACTAACATACATACCCATACACCCACACAAACATACCCAGATACTCAAACTAACTGAATCTACACCCACGCAAACATACCCAGATACTCAAACTAACTGAATCTGACACACATGCAAACATCACCAAAGACTTATGTTCACACACTAATATCCCACAGACACATACCCAGACACACACTTTTACTGACATACCCAGCTACACACGCTAACATACCCAGACATGTTGGCACACTAAAATGCCCGCACACTAACATACAGACATACTAACATACCCAAAGACGCATGTCACACAAATATACACACACGTTCACTAACATACCTATATACAAATGCTAGCATACCCAGATACATGTTCACATGCTAGCATAACCAGACACACGTTCACATGCTAGCATACCCAGACACACATGTTCTCACGCTAAAATACTCACATACACTGACATACCCCACACACAAATATAGAAAAACATACAAGACAAAGATGTATCTTCACACACTGACATACTGTACCCCCACACACATACCCAGACAGACACACGTTCACACACTAGCATACACAGACATGCGCTAACATACCTCCCCAAACACACACACTAACATACTCACACAGACACACACAAGCCTCCAGACTGACACTAGCATACCCAGACACACACATTGATTGACACAGCGATTGATGCTGAGCGCTGGTATATGAGGTCATATCCCGGATTTGGCATCAATTGCCGGCACATAGTTATAGGGAGCACAGACGCCAATGTCTGATGTGGTGCTCTCTTACTGTTGGGCTGGTTAAAAGGAGATCTCCCCATGCCTCCCAATTGTCCTACTTTGAGCGGGACAGCCCCAATTTTTGCCCTCTTTCCCGCCGAGCTCGGCAGCGGGATTCAAGACTGCAGCTCTGATAGCATTCTCCTAAATTGTGCGCACACGAGACTCAGGATGCTGGAGGGCAGAGCTTGGGAATTCTCAAGTTCTGCCCCCAATGTCACGATTTGCCAAGGGAGAAAGTTGTGAGGTAATACCAATAAGTCGTGCAGCTGCTCATTGGGCATTAGCTGCCCCAAGGCTAGTGCCTCACTGGCCTCACTCTTGTTACGGCTCTGATTTTGACCATTATTTGTCTGTATCAGGATTACATGACATAAAATGTTGTTATTACTTTTACTTCATTACTGCTAAAAGGACAGTAGTATTAGCAAATTGATCCATGGAGTAATCTGACCACTATGGAATCAAGAAGGAGTTTTTCCCCTGTTTTTGGCACAATTGGTAATTGCCTCAAGTAGGGTTTTTTTTACTTCTTTTGGATCAACTTTAGAAGTGGGTATGTGTGAAAGGTAGAACTTGATGGACTAAAGTCTTTTTTCAACCTACTATACTACTATCAGTATTGTCTCAATGCTTCTTCCTTCCATAAAATTCTATATTATTGACTAATCAATCAACAGAGATGAACTTAGCACCTTACCCATAATGTAAAGGTGGTTCAGATAATGTAACCAAAAATGGTTCAGATAATGTAATAAACTTTGTGTTACTTAAAAGTATTGGAAAAGCCCTTCCATATACTGTACAAGATTTAATGTCATTTGGAGTGCCATATCCATTCTATTTTAAAAATACATACTTTTTAATGTATTGAGTTTTACAGTAATGATCTTAAGGGTTAATATGTTTTCAATCCAAAACTCTCAATTTAATATATTCCAAGTAGCATAAACAATGTAGCAATATTTGTATGATTCTGTTACCATAGAATATAGAGGTGGTGCAGATAAATGAAAAAAAAAATCCAAGGCTTTGAACACTAAAATGCCCTGTTTACTAATATTATCAAAGGATCATATTTATTTGCATTACTTGATTGAGTTCATTTTTTTGCAAATGGCTACATAACTCTTATTTTCCCTTACGTTTGTATTCCTTACTTTCTTTTTCTATTGTATTATAAATAATACTGGCAGATACATTATTTAAAAAAACGACTTATTGCCACAATGAGAATCATTATCCTGGTCAACAAGAACACAATGTACCAGGACTGGATGCATTTCTCCTTGTCCTACAGACAAGACAACATTTGATTGCACACAATTACATACATATCTGTTTCCCTTGATTTGTATAAACAATAAATCTTACCTCCTCTATTTCCATCAACAATTCGGGCATTTTCAAACGTGTACAAAAAAAGCAATAGATGTAGAAACTGGAGATCTCTGCTTAGTCTTTGTCTTTCTGTGCTGGGGACATGCACTGTAAAAATATCCCCTGCCTTTTGTACATAAAGGGCAGTTGTTCTACCCGTTTAAGATTTTTTTTTTTATTGTTCAATATTTAAATGTCCAATCAGAAATTAACAGGGCCGGTTTAAATGTGCACACACATGTAAATGTATGAAATACATAGAAATGACAATGAGGTCCTTGTTCAGTGCTGGTGTAATAACTCCTTTGTGTCCTGTGAGTGGGCGGAGCATTAACATTGCTTTGTGTGTTCAAGATGTGAGACGTAAGACTCATTCAGAAAGTCTCAGTTTCAAGCGTCTGTTACTTTTTCTGCAAATCAATAAACGCACACATGGTTTATAACCTGTTTATACCTTTGCTGCAGACTGAGCAAGAAATCAACACAAATCCTCCCTACTTATTTTCTTGAACCTGATGGTTCGACTTCATTGGAAGTTCAAGAAAATAAGTAGCGAGCGTTTTGTTTTCTGTGTATATAAAACTATTTACTAATTGTATATTTGTCTTGAGCTGAGGTTCTTTGCAGCTGATGTCACATTATATTAGTAGAGGCCGCTTTTCCACGGTAAGATCACCAAATGCACTAATTAGGCTGCATTAAATGTTTGAGGGGTGCTGACTGACAGCAATGATATTTAAGCTTGGACTGAGCCTAATACAGTAAAAATATATTTTTATATATGAGATACCAATCTATTCGCTACTTGAAAATCTTAATTTTCAATAACCTCTTCTTATACTGAAGATTAGATTTGTTGCTTTTTCTATGTTGTACATTTTTATTCTTGCACATTAGTGTTGATTAACAGAGATCCAGGGCCAAATTGGGAAATAACCGAATACCAGCCCCATATTTCATGGTTCTATAATCATGCATACTAGCCCCAATTGTTTTCTTTGTTCAGAATAGAGACAAACCCTGCATTTATAAAGTATATTTAAGAAGATTAATAAATAAGATACATGTGAAAGCGAAGTTCTTAATAAAACTTTGACCCATGACATCATGCAATGGGTTGAGACCATCTGGGAGAGCATCTGTATAGTCCAAATAATGCTAATATATATATTTTTAAAAAACTTTTAAAAATATTTTTAATAATTATCGACCGGGGTAGTTTACAGCATTTGGTGACAAATCGCATTTGTGCAATAGATGGCGAAAGGTCATATCCATCAAAAATATCAATGCAAATTACAATCCATCAGACAAAAAAAGGAGAAATGACAAACGTATTAGCCGGCTGGTTCGTACTCCAAAATGCACCAAAATGGATAACTTATGGTGAATTTGTGTGTCAGCCCTGTCCCAGACCTATTTCAGAACATAATCAAAGTTGACCATTACTAATGCCCTCGGTACACACAAGAGGAGCTGGTGGCGCCGATTCCTGGCAAGAATGGATGTGTACTTTTGTTTGTCTGAGCATGGATGTGTACTTTTGTGTGTCTGAGCATGCGTGTGTACTTATGTGTGAGCATGGAATGTGTAACTGTGTGTGTGTGAGCATGGATGTGTAAGTGGGGTGAGATGTGTGTGTTAGTGAGTATGAGTAAATGTTTGTAATTTGTGTGTTGACATATGTTTTATGTTGGAAGGAGGGGGGCAAGGGGCAGTGATGGCACAAACTCGCTGTTGTTGGGGGGCACGGGGCAATTTTTCGCATTAGGGGCGGGTGGTTTCTAGTTAGGCCCTGCCCCTAGGATAAGATTGGGGGTTGGTATGTTTGCTAATGTGGTATATAAGTCTGCAAGAAAGGTACACACCAGAGTTTGGTACACATTTACTCTGGTGATAACAAACAATGTTGATCTTGTGTCTAACATTCAAGTGGGGGAGCACTTGGGTAATAGTGATCACAATATGGCCTCTTTTGAAATAAACTCAAAAAAGAAATTGCCCATGGGGAATACTAAAACGTATAATTTTAAGAAGGCCAATTTCAATAATATAAGGGCAGCTTTACAACTTATTGACTGGCAAAAACTCTTCAGAGATAAAAATACTGAGGAAAAATGGAGTATTTTCAAACAAATATTAGCAGGGTACACTTCTCAGTATGTACCACTAGGAAACAAATATAAAAGAAACAAATTGAAACCGATGTGGCTTAGTGGGGTCGTTAAGCAGGAAATTAAAAATAAGAAAATGGCTTTTACAGCATTTAAATCAGACGAATCAGAGGCATCCTATATAAGATATAAGGAAGCCAATAAAGCATGCAAAAAAGTGATTAGATTGGCTAAACTAGAAAATGAGAGGGTGAAGAGGGAAGAGAGCAAAAAAATTATTTAAGTACATAAATTCTAAAAAAACAAAGAATGAAAAAGTAGGTTCATTAAGTGTTGGTTAAGGAGGACCAGGAAAAAGCAGAAACTTTAAATAATTATTTTTCCTCAGTATATGTTATGGAGGAACCTATGGCAATGGATATACATAGGACCACTGAGAATTTTCAGTCAAACTGTGAGTGGATGGCCCAGGACAAGGTGCTGCAGCAACTAAAGAAAATTAATGTTAACAAGGCTCCGGGGCCTGACGGTATTCACCCACGAGTACTTAAGGAGCTGTGTCAGGAAATAAGTGAACCTCTGTTTCTAATCTTTCGGGATTCTTTTCTTTCAGGAATTGTACCAGAGGATTGGAGGAAGGCAGATGTGGTTCCTATTTTCAAAAAGGGTTCCAACTCTGTGCCCGGAAATTATAGACCTGTCAAACTAATTTAATTGCATTCTACGAAGAAGTAAGTAGAAGTGTGGATCAGGGTGTTGCAGTGGATGTAATCTACTTGGATTTTGCCAAGGCGTTTGACACGGTTCCACACAATAGGTTAGTATTCAAACTGAAAGAAATTGGCCTAGATGCAAATTCTTGTTCTTGGGTAGAACATTGGCTTAGAGGTAGAGAACAGAGAGTTGTGATAAATGGTAAAAGTGGTGTCCCTCAGGGTTCTGTTCTGGGACCAATTTTATTCAACATATTTATAAATGACCTGGCAGTAGGCATTGAAAGTCATGTTTCTGTGTTTGCAGATGACACAAAACTAGGTAAAGTTATACAGGGCGAGCAGGATATTACTGTGCTGCAGAGGGATCTAGATAGACTGGGGGACTGGGCACACAAATGGCAGATGAAATTCAATGTAGATAAATGTAAAGTTATGCACTTCGGGGTAGCGAATGCACAAGCAACCTATACCCTAAACGGTAGTGAATTAGGGGTAATGACAAATGAGAAGGATTTGGGAATTGTTATAGACAACAAACTAGGCAACAATGTGCAGTGTCAGTCAGCGTTGCTAAGGCCAGTAAGGTATATAAAAAGGGGCATCAAGTCGCGGGATGAAAGTATAATTTTGCCTCTGTATAAATCAATGGTAAGGCCGCACCTTGAATATGCTGTGCACTAGAAAGGGTGCAAGGCGGGCTACAAAATTAATAAAAGGAATGGAGCACTATAGTTATGAAGAAAGGTTAACTAATTTAAATCTGTTTAGTTTAGAAAAACGTCGCCTCAGAGGGGATATGATAACGTTATATAAATATATTCGGGGCCAATACAAACCATTGTGTGGAAATCTGTTCATAAACAGGACTATGCATAGGACACGTGGTCATGCATTTAGACTGGAAGAAAGGAGATTTAGACTAAAGCAGAGGAAAGGGTTTTTTACAGTAAGGACAATAAGGATGTGGAATTCTCTGCCTGCAGAGGTAGTTTTATCAGAGTCTGTACAGACGTTTAAACTGCAACTGGATGGATACCTGGAAAAACATAATATTCGGGGATATAATCTTTAATTATGGGGAAACAGCTTATTGATCCAAGGAGAAATCTGACTGCCATTTTGGGGTCAAGAAGGAATTTTTTTTCCCTGGTTAGTGCAAAATTGGAAAGAGCCAAACCGGGGTTTTTTGCCTTCTTTTGGATCAAGAGCAACAAATTAACAGATAGAGGAAAGGCTGAACTTGATGGACGCATGTCTTTTTTCAGCCTATGTAACTATGTAACTATGAGGGTGAATAGTTCATCCTCTATTCTTGTCTTTATTATAATGTGTCCCTCTGGGTCCTGAATTGTCGACTTAACCTTAGCTATTAAAATGGAGGTGCCTCTACATTTGCAAGTAAACATAGAGGAATAACATCCCGCCACCTAAGGGCCCGTAAGATATTAGTTAACTCCTTTGTGACAATGGCTGTTTTAACATTTCTGTGGTGCAGAAAACAGAAAAATATAGAATCTTACGGTAAGCAATTCGTCAAGTTTAAGAAGAAAAGTGGGGGGACCCCGGGCCCCTGATTGGTCCAGGTCTGGGCCTAGCTTGTGAAGTTTTCGGGTCCGTACAAATTCTGTGGACACGTCCCACCACAATGGAGTTGGTTGGGGTCTGAGGGTGAAGTGTCAGGGGCAACAATTCAGAAACCCGACGTTGTAGTGCGAAACTGACTTCGGCACTTCAACAATGTAAATTGTTTGACTTTACCGATCAGTCAGCAAGTCTGGCTATCTGGATTGTGATCTGGATGGTGAAGCGCTGGGTTGTGGTAATACCCACGTTTTAGGCCTGGAAGGTCTCTAATGACACGGCTGTTAGTGCGGAGTGTTTTCGCCCCTGAGGAACTCTGGTAAAAAGCAGCCATTTCTATCAGCCACCTCTTTTTTTTTTTCAAGATCATATGCCAACATAACAAAAATGCATAATCGATAATCAATTGCCAGTATAACAAGCAAACAAAATCGCCTTCCTTGCTGCAGCCAAGAATAATGTAATCTTCACCTGATTATCCTAAAAGCCAAAGCAATGATGCCCAACACTGCTAACTAAAGATGTAAAATTTCTTGAAATTTTAAAGCCATGGAAAAAACAGGAAAAAAATTGAATGCAGAGTGGAGTAGTTTTACAAATGTAAATTGTTTTGTTACTGTTTTTTCCCAATTTTTCCAGACCTACTGCCAACACACTGAAAATCCGTTGTAAGGGCAAACGTAATGTTTTATAGAGTGTACAGCCTGTATAACTCTTAATGTTTTAAGAGTGTACAGCCTGTATAACAGTGTAAATTTGCTGTCCCCTCAAATATAACTAGACAAACAAATGCCATTAATATCTAAACCTTGGCAACAAAAGTGAGTACACCCCTAAGTGGAAATGTCCAAACTGGGCCCAAAGTGTCAATATTTTGTGTGGCCACTATTATTTTCCAGCACTGCCTTAACCCTTTTGGGCACGGAGTTCACCAGAGCTTCACTGGTTGCCATTGGAGTCCTCTTCCAGTCCTCCATGAACACATTATTATTATTTATTTATTATTTTATATAGCTCCAGCAAATTCCGTAGCGCTGTACAATGGGTTACGGAGCTGGTGGATGTTAGAGACCTTGTGCTCCCCCACCTTCCATTTGAGGATGCCCCACAGATGCTCAATAGGGTCCATCACCTTTACCCTCAGCTACTTTAGCAAAGCAGTGGTCATCTTGGAAGTGTGTTTGGGGTCGTTATAATGTTGGAATACTGCCCTGCGGCCCAGTCTCTGAAGGGAGGGGATAATACTTTGCTTCAGTATGTCACAGTACATGTTGGCATTCATGGTTCCCGCAATGAATTGTAGCTCCCCAGTTCCGGAAGCACTCATGCAGGCCCAGACCATGACACTCCCACCACCATGCTTGACTGTAGGCAAGACACACTTCTTTGTACTCCTCACCTGGTTACCGTCACACATGCATGACACCATCTGAACCACTATATACACTGCTGCAAAATAATAAAGGGAACACTTAAACAACACAATGTAACTTGAAGACAATCACACTGTGAAATCACACTGTCCGCTCAGGAAGCAACACTGATGGACAATCAATTTCACATGCTGTTGTGCAAATGGAACAGACAACAGGTGGAAATTATAGGCAATTAGCAAGACACCCCCAATAAAGGAGTGGTTCTGCAGGTGGTGACCACAGACCACTTCTCAGTTCCTATGCTTCCTGGCTGATGTTCTGATCACTTTTGAATGCTGGCGGTGCTTTCACTCTAGTGATAGCCACACAAGTGGCTCAGGTAGTGCATCTCATCCAGGATGGCACATCAATGCGAGCTGTGGCAAGAATGTTTGCTGTGTCTGTCAGCGTTGTGTCCAGAGCATGGAGGCACTACCAGGAGACAGGCCAGTACATCAGGAGACGTGGAGGAAGCCGTAGGAGGGCAACAACCCAGCAGCAGGACCACTACCTCTGCCTTTGTGCAATGAGGAGCAATGCCAGAGCCCTGCAAAATGAACTCCAGCAGGCCACAAATGTGCATGTGTCCACTCAAACGGTCAGAAACAGACTCCATGAGGGTGGTATGAGGGCCCGACGTCCATAGGTGAGGGTTGTGCTTACAGCCCAACACCGTGCAGGACGTTTGGCATTTGCCAGAGAACACCAAGATTGGCATATTCGCCACTGGCGCCCTGTGCTCTTCACAGATGTAAGCAGGTTCACACTGAGCACATGTGACAGACGTGACAGAGTCTGGAGACGCCGTGGAGAACGTTCTGCTGCCTGCAACATCCTCCAGCATGACCGGTTTGGCGGTGGGTCAGTAATGGTGTGGGGTGGCATTTCTTTGGGGGCCGCACAGCCCTCCATGTGCTTGCCAGAGGTAGCCTGACTGCCATTAGGTACCGAGATGAGATCCTCAGACCCCTTGTGAGACCATATGCTGGTGCGGTTGGCCCTGGGTTCCTCCTAATGCAAGACAATGCTAGACCTCATGTGGCTGGAGTGTGTCAGCAGTTCCTGCAAGAGGAAGGCATTGATGCTATGGACTGGCCCGCCCGTTCCCCAGACCTGAATCCGATTGAGCACATCTGGGACATCATGTCTCGCTCCATCCACCAAAGCCACGTTGCACCACAGACTGTCCAGGAGTTGGTGGATGCTTTAGTCCAGGTCTGGGAGGACATCCCTCAGGAGACCATCTGCAACCTCATCAGGAGCATGCACACACACACTGCTGATCCTCATTTTGACTTGTTTTAAGGACATTACATCAAAGTTGGATCAGCCTGTAGTGTGGTTTTCCATTTTAATTTTGAGTGTGACTCACTATGTAAAGACGAAAGTATGTCATACGATTAGTTCATTCATTCAGATCTAGGATGTGTAATCTTAGTGTTCCATTTATTATTTTGAGCAGTGTACTATACTATCAAGTGGATATATATAGGCCAAAGGTGATTTTTGTTGACCTTATTTGCATGCGCTTACCCAAAATCCCTTGTGGTTGTGGCAGCACCATGAGATTTCTGAGGGAAAAAAAGCCATCTGGCGTCTGTAGATGACAGTTTAATAATGCTTCTACTACACATATATATATATATATATATATATATAAAACGTATTTGCCAGAATATAGGCCGCACTTTTTTGCCCCACTTTAAGTCTTTAAAGTGGGTGTGCGGCCTATATTCGGGCTTTAGAGCAGGGATGCGCAATTCGTATCGCCTGACTCCCGGGACATGCAGTTCCGGGTGGGGTTTTTTCTTTTTCAGTTAGCCCTGCTGCGGGCAACTGCAGGGGACTTGGATTCTACTCTCCGGCAGCTGGTGGACATCTGCGTGGACAACCTCCGCTGTCACCACTTCCACCGGAGCTTATATGGTGGAGCACCTGCATGACATAACCTCCACCATAGAAGCCCCAGCGGAAGTGCCGGCAGTTGAGCCTGTCTAACCGCATCTCGCAGACGTTCACTGGCTGCGGCAATGCATGTGAACAACCTCCGCTGCCGGCACTTCCACCGTTGCTTCTGCATCATAGAAGACCCCGCGGGAGTGCCGGCAGTGGAGGTTGTCTGCGTGCATCGCATGACACCAGGGAGTCTGAGGGTACATTGGAATGTCTGGAGGGTTGGCATATGTAGGGGGCAGAGTGGCATTTCTAGGGGATAGAATAGCATTTCTAGGGGACATAAAGCATATCGGGGGGCAGAGTGGCATATCAGAGTAGCAGAGGGGAATGTCTATAAGTAAGATACATTATAAATTATGGGGGACCTTAAAATGGCTAGTGGTTTTCCAAATATTAAACTACTGTTCATTAGATAAAATACTGTTTTACCATTCCACTGTGTATTTTTCTTCAAAAATATTTTTTTCTTTAAAATAGCTCCAAACTTTTAGGGTGCGGCCTACAAATGGGTGCGGCCTATTGTCGAGCCAATGCTGTATATATATATATATATATATATATATATATAGTAGAACATTTATGTCTTTTGCTAGCACTAAAATATAATATAATAAATAATACAATTGTGTACAAACTGTTTTACGCCACTTTTTTTATTACACAATTATTTGTTAGTTGAAAAATGTTTGGTTTGTGCAGCAGCAAAGTTTGTTTTCAAATGATGTCTTTAAAGGAGGTTTGGGTACTTAAAATAGAATAGATACTTTTTTAGTTTCTTTCTATCATCCTATAGAATATCATGGGCCAGGCTTCATGACCCTCTTCCAAATGTATCTGTGGCCTTTCCTTTGAAAGGGAATATACCCATACCTGATAAATTGGAAGGTCTTTAGTTAAAACTTTCTTTCTCTGATCGCTCCAGGTTAGCATGTTCGAACCTCTGTATATCATAATGCAGCCAAACATTGGTTAATCTTTTTTGTATTGCAAAAAACTTGTACCAATTAATAACATGTAAACACCCAGCAGAGGGTGCACATGCTACATCATAAAATACGGGGGCTTCAAGCAAATGTCAGAACACCAATGCACAGGTCTTTGAAACATGGCACTGTAGGCAAATGCCTAGTAGGGGGAAATAGAAATATTCTGAAATGTTTCATTTCCAGGCCCTTATGGCTAACAACAGTCCTGAAATGAAAGTGAGAGTCCCAACAACCAGGTTTATGTAATAGCTATATTTTAGTAGTTCTTGTGTAATGAGAATAAAATTCCTCTGAACATAAATACAAATATGGTGATCAGGAATTTCTTTATTTCTGTATCCTAGATATTAAATGAATGATAAACCTGCAGAAACAGGGTATACTTACTGATTACAATGCCTCTATGTATCTATTTTGTTGTGTCTGAAAGCATACATAATTCAAAGGTGAGCAATGTGAATTTATCAGGAGAAATTTACAACTTGTAGGGCAAGATTGGATTGGGAAAATAAGAATTTTGGAATAATGACCTCGTGGTTGCCCGAACTGGAAATAAAAAACAGCTCTGAAAATAACTGAATACCAGATCCATATTTTATGGTGCCGTTGTCATGCACATGGCACGTTTGGGGTTCCAGTTGGGTGCTGGTGTGCTCTTATTACCCAGCTTGGGGGACAGCGCTCCAGATTACAAAAAGGCTCAGTGTACGCATATATGTGTGTGTACATGTAAGACACAGCAGGGGAAGGTTTCTTTGGGTCCGGTGGATAAACACAGGAAAATGGCCCACTAGAAGTGCCAGCGAGAGAAATGGCCATGCGAGAGAAATAGCAAAGCGAACTAGGGAGCGGGTAAACAAGTAAATGGTTATGATCTTGTCAGCAAGACGGGAAAGGAGATTTATTTGAGAAGAGACCAGATGGAATGATGAAAGGTAAACTGGTAGTAGGAGCAGCGGTTGAGCAATGGGTGGTCAGAAATAGAGAGAACAGGAAGAAAGTTTGGGGATGACTGATGGAATGGAACAAAAAAACACTGTCCATGGCTGGAAGTGTAGAGAATTGGGGGAAAAATGTACTGTATTACATGTTATGAATATAATAGAAATAGTCCCTGAAAGTCAGAAAATGTAAAGAATCTTAATACTTCACAAAAATAAAACAAAATATGTACCAGACTCATCATAAATTAAATTTCTTAAATTAAACCTTAAGAATGGGTGTCGGGTTACAACCAAGAGAAAAGTAGAGTTAAAATGATACCATTTATTGGCTAACTAAGAGTTTAATTGCAAGCTTTTGAGACCAAGTTGTTAGATCCCTTCTTCGGGTATTCTTTTCTGCATAGCAACTAGTGTTAAGGGGCCGTGCGAGTGAGCCTATTGGTCACTTGCACGGCCCTTTACCCTACAGATTTCGGCTCCCGTTATCCAACGCAGCATCGCAGGGGTTAACAGGAGCGGAAATCAGGAGTTAAAAAGGCCGTGCGAGTGAGCCTACTGGTCACCTGCAGGATCTTCCTCTGGCATCAACCAATTGGTTGATGCCAGAGGAAGACCCTGCAGGTGACCAATAGGCTCACTCGCACTGCCCTGTAACCCCTGAAGACGAACCTGTGGATTTACGCTTCAGTCAACTCCTGCGATGCCATGAAGATAAGGTAGGCTAGATGGGGAAGGGACCGGGGAGATTAGTAGACGAGTCTTCGTCTTCGCCTACGTTTTACCGGCACTGTCTTCTCTTCTACGTGTCTTTGGAACTCTTCGTGTTCGTTTTCATGTTCGCCCGAAGACAAATGCACAAGTCTAATTAGAAGACACCTATCCACATAAAATGAGCCATCACAAAAACAGTCTGGATGTCGTAAAGCTGCTTCAATGTCTGCCATCAGTTCTCACTGTCGGTACTTTCTGTGAAGGAATTTTGGCCAACTTTTCTACAACTTTGAATCAGTTCATTGAGGTTTGCGGCATTTGTTTATGCAGAACTCTCTTGAGGTCCCGTCGCAGCATTTCAATTGGGATGAGGTCTGGACTTTAACTAGGCCATTGCAACAGGTTGCAGGGATTATGGTCCTGTTGCATGCCCCAATGCGACTCTAGAATACTTTAATCTATTCAATCATAAGGTATTTGGTTCTTAAAAATGTTTCTGTAATTTTTCTGTATTTCTTTATGGTTTCTTTTCTTATAAATAAATGAGTACAGTATAATGCATGTGTCGTCTTCATTTTCATATAAACAATAAACTAACTCTTTACAAACAGCTTAAATTGTTTAACTAATGTTTCCAGTTGGACACCTTTTGTACTCCACTATCTGATGATATCACTTCCAGTAAATGCCTGAAGTAATAGGAAAAACATCTGCCTTTAATGTATTTAAATGTAATTCAAATGTGGAGGTCCTAGACAAAAATAATTTAAAAAAAACCAAAACAGTGACTTTTTATTCTGTGGAAATTCTGTGTTTTGGAGGTTTCCCACTGGAAATTACAAATAACCCCTAAGGAATGTAACATAATAATTACTCATCACATACAAGTTGTTTGGTTCAATAACCAATGATTATTGTTTGGATTTGCTAAAATAATTGTTGCCTGAGTTAAAATTGTCAATATTTATTTAAATAGAATGAAATGTTTTGAAATAGTTACATAGTTTAAATGTACAGTGCTACGGATTTCGATGGTGCTATATAAAGCAATAATGATATTATGACATACACTTGATGAACCATCCCCCTTCCATCAGAGATAGCTACCCTCTAGAAAGACCGAGAGTTCATCCAAAAAAAACATTTTATTATTTATATATTTACATATATATGTGAGCTGCTTGGTGAGCTTCTGTGACTAAAGATATAGGAGTGATTGAGTAATAAAGACATGTAGTCAGCAATAATTATTTTGGCATCTAGTGTTTTTCTTAATGGCAAACATATTTAATTTGACCAATAAAATGAATTGCATTTGTCTGCTTTATTAACATGTTAAACACAGGATGTGTTCTAGTAAATTATCAAATTAATTTGGCTAGACAATGAATCATTTCTACACGAGACACAAAGCCATAACAAATGAAGTCAGATCTGACAATTTTCCAAACAGTAAAGTTTGAACAATTCTGTTAGGATAAAGGAAAACAATAACGACTTTTATTTCTAAATTTGATTTTTGGAAGTGAGTATGTTTTCGTGACAATGGCTGACTTTATTTTTTTGTACGCAATAAGTACAAGTAGAGTTTTGCTATTTCAAAATCATTTCACCCCCATCAAAGAGTATTTAACTCTTTCCAAGCACAAATTCTACCACCAATATTTGAGGTAGTCATTTTTTTGCTTTTGTTTCACACACATTTTACTTCAGGTATGATATTACAGGTCCTGGTATATGTCACTATCACAGAACACCCCAATATGTGTTCAGCAAATCTCCCAAGTACAACGATACCACCCATGCATGGGTTTGCCTTGCTGTTTTGGGGGCAAAAGGGCCATATTTGGGGCACGCACATTTTTCAATGTTATCCACTGTTCATGCCCAATTTGGTACATCTTTGAGACTAGCCAATTCAATGTGCCCAATAAATCATATATTTTTGAAAACTAGACATCCCATGGGCATTTATCTTGCCAGTATTTTAACTCTTTCCATGTGAGAAATGTTTGATATAGCTTGTTAATAAAAATAAATTTTATTTTATACATATATATATTTGTAACTTTTTTTGGCCTTTTTTTACATTACCATTTTTTAAAAATTCTTTTTACTGTTTTTTTTTTTCAAATTTTTTGTGTTTACAATAATATTGCACATAAGTTTTGTGACTGATAAGCTTGGGAAATGGTTATGGCTTATACTTAAGCGGATGCTGCATATCATACATACATGAAGGACCAAATATTAATGTCTTTATTTACTTATGTCATCTGTATGTATCCCTGTCCTGTACACTATGGAAGGGACATAAACTGGCATTTCCTGATGTTGGTTTGAACATGTACTTAAGTGACAAATTAATGTTTCCATAAAAGAAGCAAATGTTTTATTTAAAGGTTGCATTGCAGATGTTCAAAATGTTTGCAGTTATGACATCATTGACTTTGATTCTTTGTGGAGAATGGACAAAGGTGTGACTGATTTATGGAGAGTGTTCCCCTTTAAATATTTAGCACGGCCAAGCAGCATACTTGCTTTTGATGTTGCCCTAGGCCTGACATACTGAGGGGTGATCACCAAGAGGGTGATCTTCCACCGGATTTGCAGCAAGATGTCTGCTACCCTACACCTAGAACTAATCAGCCTAGGCCAAACACCAACAAGGTCTTTAGTTTTGTAGATTCTTGAGAAGCAATAGAAAGTGGTGAGCACATTTTCCTGTTGGGCTAAGAACACAATCTTGCATTAGTTTCACCCAAATGCATTGGAAAGGACAAACTTTTTAATACTGAACTTGAATTCTAAGTGTGTTCATGTATTTTTTTCTTCTTGAAGGGTATTTATCGATGCTTTTGTACTGAATGTTTGGTAATATTTGAGTGCTATATACAGATATACTGTGTACTCCAGGCATCCTTTTATAAATTTACATAGCAGGCCATGACATTTATCATAAAAAAGCCTCTGAATCATTGGCTACAATACTGTTTTTATTTTAACGGGAACTTTACTATATTTTTCCTTGATAAGCATAGTTGCAGTTCAACAAATACCACAAGGCGAGTCTTCCAGTGTATATAAATAGTGCTCTAGATTTACTAAGGCAGGCGACTTTGTTTTCAATAAGATTGTAAGCTTGTTTATTTAAAAAAACTGCAAACAGTATTTATAGTACTTTTCTGAGGGTTTTTTTTAAAATAAACAAACATATAATCTTATTGAAAACAAAGTCAAAGTATGTTTACAGCATTTTAAGATGTAAATATGAAAAATTAATTTAGAATTGTAAATAGTATGATGTTTTTTGGGAGGACCATGTTTAAATGAAAAATTGGATTCTACCTAGGTTTATTTCCAGCTAGGGTAGCTCCCAGGAAAATATCTCTGTAAAACAAATTAGAGGCATTTATTAGGTAAAAACAGTGGGTAGGCTGGATTTCATGGAAAGAACAACCTGTATCCTTGTTTAAAACAGGAGATAACCTGACATTATGTTACGTTCCTTATGGTGTTTCAGTGACCCTGTGCATCAGGAATAGCATTTGCAAATGGTAAAGTTCTCCATGTCTGGCTTTGAAATACTCTCAATATTATTTTACTTACGTTGACAATGCAGCATATCCTCCTCTACAAATGCTCTGTATATTTCATGAATTTTCCATGGTTATCTGTAATCTACAGCAGAGGAAAACATTCAAGAGTCAAGTGAATAGAGAAAAATGTTTTTAACATTTGTGATGTGTTCTGCAAGAAGACAGTACCACAAGTGACAGTACAAATCCCAAATCAGTGGAAAGGGGCAACTGTGTATTGGCCCTAAATGCAAAAGTGAGTGAACAGAAGAAAAATAAGTCAAATCAATATTTAGTGTGACAACCCTTTACCTTCAAAACAGAATCATGTATGTAGGTAGTGTGTACCGTGCATTGCAAACCCGATACCATTTAACCCACCAAATAACGACACGGAGACTGAAATTGGATAAAGCAGGCCACAGCACAATTTTATTATAAAACCATAAAACACTGTGTTGGCCCAAAACACCATAAACCAATAACAAGAATATACAATAAAACCAATAAATAATAAATACAAATATACATAACACATTACCATAACATATTCAAACATAACCAACACAGGAACCGAATTAACCCTGTCCTTGCCGGCCTCTCACACTGCACAATCCAGATCACAGGTACTCACCTCCCCCTCGTCCAAACAAAATTGACAACTACCTTTCGCTGTCCCACCACCAATGCTAACCACCAGCCGACCAGAAGCTCGGTGGGCACGTCCAATAAAACACCAGAGGTTAGGGGAGGATTGAGCCTTCCATTACACCAGCATCCAAACTCCATCACTTACCAAAACCAGACGGGCAAGGACACACAAACCGCCAGCTTTGACAAAAGAAAGTTAGAACACATAAAATAGGGAGGGAGGGTGGGAAGCAGGTAAGTCTGTTGGCCGTGTCTGTAAAAAGGACAGTGACCGGGGTCACCCATAGGGCACCTTATATCACCTAGGGTCTTGCGCCCCTCAATTAACATACCCCAATCAAAACACGGACATGCCCTAAGCATGTACTAACCTACACACATACATGCTCCCTGTCCATTTAGCTACGCTGATTCCCAGGGGCCTAATCTTTTAGATACTATCTTCCAGCACGCACTGTTTGTTAGGAACTCTGCAGGTAGGTTGTTCCAAACATCTTGAAGAACTAACCACAGTTCTTCTGTGGATTAAGGCAGCCTCAATTCCCTCTATCTCTTCATGTAATACCAGACAGGCTTGATGATGTTGAGATCACGGCTCTGTGGGGGACATACGATTACTTTCAGGACTTGTTCTTTTTTATCCTGAAGATAGTTCTGAAGATAGTTGACTATATGTTTGGGGTCATTGTCATGCTGCAGAATGAATTTGGGACCAATCAGATACCTTTATTATGGTATTGCATGATGGATAAGTATCTGCTGGTACTTCTCAGCATTGAGGAGACCATTAATTCTGACCAAATCCCCAACCTCAGAAATGGTGCCCCAAACTTCTACCATGCAAACTCTCCAGTAAACAAACTGTCTTCTGCTACAACCTGATAGTTAACATTTTGACTCCAGAGCACCTGCTATCATTTTAATGTACCTCATTTCATGTGTTTTCATGAATAGCTGAACAGCTTGGCCTTGTTTTTTTGTTATTTATTTATTTATTTATTTATTTATTTATATTTACGTTTTGTAAAAGACTTTAGACAAGGGATGCAGACATCCTAGGTTACCCTGTGCAGCTAACTATTGCTAGACATTATATTGTATATCATGAGTGGGTGTGCTCAGCTGGATTTCTTTGTATATATATATATAAAAAAAATATATATATATATATATCTATATATATATAATATATATATTATATATATATATATAAAATCCAAATATACCAAATTTTATTGTATATAGTCATTCTTTATATGGCAGCAAAATATCCCTTTTCCTTAATGTTAAAATTGGAGATCTGATTCTTTACTTGATTCCATGAGATTCCCCTTTTTTTAAAAAAAAAGATGTGTATTAATGTTCATTATAACCTCTCCAAATGTGAAACGAAATAGACAAATTGATCTGAAATAAACCAGACATTTTTTCAGGTAGCCTGTTTTCAGTTGCAGGCACGAGCTGTGTTCTATCAACAATATTAATAACAAACATTGGAATACAAAGAGATTTAGTATGGAGAGGTTTCTCAAAATAACCCATTGTTTATGAGGCAAACAGCAAAAAATATTAATGTTATTAACATTAGTTATTTCAAGTTAAACGTTTTATTCAAGTTTTAGCTTTGTTTATGTTATCCAGATACCAAATATGCTTAATAATATCAATATATCTAATATAATAGTGTTGTTATATTTATATGTTGTATAATATTGAAATTCCGCATAGAATAATGTTCCTCTATCCATCTCTTTTCATCATGAGACTTGCCACCTAGCAACAGTTTTTTGGGGGAATGGTAAGCGTCCCGAGGAGAACCACAGTTTTGTCCTCCATGGAAGCAGGAGTGGGCCCATGAGCCAGATTTTACTTCAGTGCTGAACATGGAGGACAACTGTTTTATTACTGCAACAGAATCAAAAATACACTTCAAAAAAGGGAGGTTTCCCTTATCTTCTTCAAAAGGAAAAGGTATGGTGACTAACAACATAAGGTTTCCAGTCAGGGATACCTCATCTTTCTCTTCTCCTGTCCACCAGCAGCATTCTCATTCACATGGGGTCATCCTTATCACGCTTATGCTTTTCATCCTACCTCTCTCCTTCCCAAAGTTATTCAGCAAGTATAGGAGGACAGCGTAAAGGATAGGGTCCTAGTTTACCGGGTCTGGTATCCTGCTCTCCAGAGGCATTAACCTCTGTAGGGTATTTTTGCACGTCACCTTAGGTAGCCTTAGGCTATTGGTGCTCATCATCAGCGCGCCTCCTTCTACAATATTTCTCTGTATGCAGGGATGTGCATTCATCCACAATACTGCCTGAGAGTATGAGGAAAGAGTTAAGAGAAGAGTTAAGGTTTACGGTCGAGATAGAGAGACCCTCAGTACCTAAGTCCCATGTTTGGGTGTGATCCACATTGATCAAGGGAGAGAGAGGTGAGGAGATCCTGTGAACCCTGGAAGCATTTTGTGGTGAACTGCAGAGCATCCTTCAGAATCCTTTGATTCGTAGTTGTGTGCACATCCCTGCCTACAGGGAAATACTGTAGCAGGAGGTGCACTGGTGATGCACACAGATACCCTGCTGTGGTCCTGCTATTTCATTTGCTGACTTGGAGATTGTGTTTTGCTGTTATTGACCATTTGCTTGGCTGACAACTCTTCTGCCTAGTGATTCTAAACCAGACCAATATGCCTCGTTACTTGGGTTATTGATTCTCTTCTACTTTTCTGTCCCAGTTGGGTAATTCTTATATTTCCTGTTGCTTTCCCTCCAAACTCTTGGTGATTCAATCTCCAGGGTGGTTCCATCTCATTCTTAAAGGACGCACAAGAACTTCTATCTCTTCATGCCCTGTACAGTTAGACTTAGCCAGGGATCCAGAAGACAAGTCTCTGTCTAGTGCCTTGCCTCTCATCATATCTTGAGATTACAGTTAACCTTGATCAGAAACCAGGCCAGCTCTTTATTACTTCTCACCTCCCATTACTGGCCTGCTAAAGCCAACATTACACTTGTGCATTCTTATTCGGGCGAACATGAAAACGAACACGAACATGGTGGCGGCAAGACGAAGACTGTTCGTTTCTTCGTGTTTGTCTTCACTGTCACGGCACGCCAGACAATTTTTCAAGCTCACTCTTGTGATATCATGCTGAGGGCTCGCCCAAAGTCTGTGCTGCATTTTTTTTCTAATAGGAAACTGCCTAAATAAGAACAGAGCTTGCATGAGATCTGTTCATTTTCTCTGTGACTGCTTTTGCAACACTTCTGTGTTCCATTACAGAGAGCGGAGAGATTGTTCTGTGTGAGACTGCCATTTCTCACACTGTATTAAAGTAGGATTTTTTTTCAGTGCTTCTGTGAAACTGTCAACTGAGTAGGCCTGATTAGCTGACAGTTTGCTACACACAGTGCCCTTGCCCTGGGCTGACAGTGCCTACTACTTGCCTACTTCTCTTCGCTTAGTTTTTTAAAATTTGAAATGTAATTTTGTAATTTCAGTTCAGGACAGTCAGTCAGTTAATAAGTTAGTTAAGATGAAATGTTACTATTATTAATTACAAATATTATTTAATAGTGATATAATATTAAAAGGCAATCATAGTATACTAGTGTAGAAGACTACTAGTGTGTTAATAATTATAATTAATAATATTATAATTCATTTTAGCTAGCTAAATTAGCTGTATTATATTAGCTTGTTGGGCTAGTGAGACAGCAGCGGAGGTTGTCTGCACATTGCACAGACGTTCACCAGCTACCAGAGACAAGGATCCCCCGCAGCGCTGCAGGGGACCTGTATCCTCCTCCCTGACAGCCGGTGAACATCTATGCAACATCTGGTGCTCAGTTATAGAGGCCCCGGCGGAACTAACGGGCAGCAGAGGTTGTCTACACGCATCGCGCAGACGTCCACCGGCTGCCTCTACTAGACACCAAGGAGTCTGAAGCACGGGGGACCAGTCTAGGGATGTACTGATAAGTCAGGGGGGGCAGAGTGGCATATGGGGAGGTATAAGGAATATTATTATTAAATATGAAAAATTAGTTTACATGAATTAGTATTTACTAGTAAAAAAATCTTATATGGTAGTCTCATATTGAGGCTTTTTCTTTTTTTCTTAAATTAATATTCAAATTTTAGGGGTCATCTTACAATCAGGGTCATCTTATTATTGATCCCTACTGTTAAACACAACATAACATTTGAAATGGATCCTCCTTTTGGGAGAAAAGGAGAGAGGGACAGGCTCCACCACCACCAGCAGCAGCAGTTCTTCTACAAAGCATCCTTTGCGTCAGTCTAGTTGGACAAGTAGGCCAAGCTCTCGGTTGTTATTTGAGGAATCATTGCTTGAAGGATCTACGTTATCCAGTAAAGGAAAAGCACCAATAACAGACAGTAGTAGTGTTGCTAGGCCGACCAACTCTGTTTTTTTAAGGAAAGCCAAAAGCACAAGAACCACCATCAAAGTTAAAGGGTAGCAAAATTAGTACTACTACTAGACCAGTGAGTAAAAAAAAGTATCTTTTGCCCCCAGTAGCATCTTCCACGAGCAGCATGCCAAGCAGAGCACATTTGGCCAAAAGTTTAGCAGCAATACTGGGAGTGGTGTTCTCAATCCAAAGCAATCTGGTTGTTTCTCACAGAGGCTTTTTGTAGATAATCCACCTCCCAAGACCACCACCTCCACCACCACTAATGCTGTGCGTACTGTTCCCACCAGTACCTCCACACCATTCCCTCCTAGCACCACCTCTAGCAACTTGACCTGGTAATATTTCATAAGGCGTTTTATTTTGTAACCGTCCCAGAGACTGAATGTGGCTTCACCTCCAGCCTTCAAATGAAAAATCTTGTAACCTGGCTGGGGCTTTTAATCAGCCAGCACAGCCCTGTTTGCCCAGACGGCACCCACACTACAAGGTGGGATAACACAGGTGGGGGGAAAACCATTGTATTCAGTAATCCCCTCACCTGATACATTGCCTGTATACTGATGGGATTTGTGATGAGATGTGGGCTGATGGGATTGGGTTCTGTGCGCATTGAATTGAGGTTATATATAAGTTCTGTTGAAATAAAGGAGTTCTTGTTTTACTACGAATGGTAGTCTGACTGATCCTTGGATAGCAGGAACTATCCATATGAGGGACTGACTGGTGATTCCTCAGCCCTCAAACAGGGGTACCCAGCCTTGGGTACGGTGACCCTGTAACAAGTGGGAAAACCCCAAGAGCTGCTTTAGAGCCAATAGCAGCTACAGTTGCAGGTAGAACCAAATTCTTCCAGGGTGGGCTGGACATGTTGCAGTGGCAACATGTCCAGCCCACCCTGGAAGAAGTTGGGGCATTCCACTCCAGGAGGTCAATGTCCAAACAGCAGGCAAATAAAATATTCCGATTTACTGGGCAGTTCATTGCTGTTGGAGGTGCATCCTTCTCAATGATTGAAGGGGCGCCTTTCAAACAATTGATGAATTGTTGGCTCCACAATATACAGTTCTCTCATGTTCCACTTTCAGTAGGAATATTGTCCCCTCACTGTATCTGCCCTGTGTTTTAGCAGTTAGAGGAGCTTTACAAGGCTGATGGTCAGTGTGTACATTTAAAAACAGATTTGTAGAGTGCACTTAGCAGGCAGCATGCCTTTCTTTTCTTGACAGCACACTGATGGCAGCCCGGTGTGTCAAAGGAAGCTGCTGAAGTAGGCTACCGATCATTCCTTCTCCTTGGAGAAGTAATGGATGAAAAGCACATTTCCAAAAATATTCTGCATGTGATAAGGAAAATGTTTTCCCTTTGGGTGGGAGTAGAGGCGGGGGTGGAAACATGGTGGAAGCACTGCAAGATGGTCATATTGTTGGTGTGCACATCATCCATTTTATAGTCAAGGCAGCAATGGCAGAAGGAAGTAATTTAGCAGCAGTAGTTCTATCACACTGTAAGACGATTGCTGGGCACTTCCACCACAGTGTTAGGGCTAGCCAACTTTTGAGGGAAGAGCAGGAGAGGGCAGGTCGGGGCAGATGTGAGTATGCGGTGGAACTCCACTTTAGATATGTGGGAGAGGATTCTAGAGCAGCAGAGGGCAATCCATAATCTTGCATCAGAGCACAACATTGGGATTACATCTCCATTAAATAGGGAGGATTGGACAGCTAGTGGCAATCCTTAAACCATTCACGGATGTCACTGAACATATAAGCTCAAACCGTGCCAGTCTGGTAAACCCAGTGTTCTCCCATCTAGGCAGCAACATGGATGTGTTCCTTGAAAACCGTGAGGCTACATCCTGACGTAGCAGCCATAGTCAGGAAGCTGACGGATTCTCTAAAAGTTTGCCTTCACAAAAGAATGGAAGAAAGTCCCAAAATGATGCTAGCGTGCCTTTGCGATCCAAGGATTAAGGGAAAGCTAGCAATCAAATTGAATGTTCTTAGTAGCTACCGGGAACAATTGATCAAAAGGATGTGTGACTGGCAGCAGAAAAGGGGAATGCTGTCCGAGGTGGGAGAGGTGCAGGAGGAAGAAGAGATGATGTTGTCTGCTACTCCTAGCAGCAGCAGTGCCGCAAACAGCACAACACAGCTAAGTGGAGGAGCTGTGTTTTGGGAAGAGGCACTTGGAAGTATAGTTGGCCCCACTGACAGAGCTAGCAGCAGAAAGGAGAATAGTGCTGCTGAAATGGTCAAACTTTACCTATGTGAAGTTCCTTATGTGCCTAATGTTGACCCTCTTAACTACTGGGATGTCCGCCAACCACTATTCAGAGTGTTCTATGAGGTACCATGCGTGAGTGCTGTGGACTTCACCGTCAGGAGTTAAAGGTCCATACGGTCGACTCTATCGATTGCTTATATGGACCTTTAACTCCTGGAGCAGGGAGACCAATGGTCTCCCTAGACTGAGTTTCGGCACCAGGAGTACCTTTTTTTTTTTTTTAAATTGTTTATTGGACATAAAAAAAAAGTCGAGGTACATATGTACATTACAAAAATCACATACATCCAATAAAGTGCAGAACTGGTCAAAGATACAGCTTGTCTGGAATTGGTCACATGATAGGAACAGAGTAAAACCTGTCCAAGGAGACAGCTTAGCACTGTCGTGAATACAAACAGAATGAGTGAGCGAAAGTACACTTGAAAGATGTATGAGTGTGTGTAGAGACGTCATCCTAAATAAAAAAAAAAAACAAGAGATGAAAGGTTTCCCAAGGACCAGCTGTGAACCATAGTAAGTAAACAACAGTGCACAACATTGAATTGAGGTTATATATAAGTTCTGTTGAAATAAAGGAGTTCTTGTTTTACTACGAATGGTAGTCTGACTGATCCTTGGATAGCAGGAACTATCCATATGAGGGACTGACTGGTGATTCCTCAGCCCTCAAACAGGGGTACCCAGCCTTGGGTACGGTGACCCTGTAACAAGTGGGAAAACCCCAAGAGCTGCTTTAGAGCCAATAGCAGCTACAGTTGCAGGTAGAACCAAATTCTTCCAGGGTGGGCTGGACATGTTGCAGTGGCAACATGTCCAGCCCACCCTGGAAGAAGTTGGGGCATTCCACTCCAGGAGGTCAATGTCCAAACAGCAGGCAAATAAAATATTCCGATTTACTGGGCAGTTCATTGCTGTTGGAGGTGCATCCTTCTCAATGATTGAAGGGGCGCCTTTCAAACAATTGATGAATTGTTGGCTCCACAATATACAGTTCTCTCATGTTCCACTTTCAGTAGGAATATTGTCCCCTCACTGTATCTGCCCTGTGTTTTAGCAGTTAGAGGAGCTTTACAAGGCTGATGGTCAGTGTGTACATTTAAAAACAGATTTGTAGAGTGCACTTAGCAGGCAGCATGCCTTTCTTTTCTTGACAGCACACTGATGGCAGCCCGGTGTGTCAAAGGAAGCTGCTGAAGTAGGCTACCGATCATTCCTTCTCCTTGGAGAAGTAATGGATGAAAAGCACATTTCCAAAAATATTCTGCATGTGATAAGGAAAATGTTTTCCCTTTGGGTGGGAGTAGAGGCGGGGGTGGAAACATGGTGGAAGCACTGCAAGATGGTCATATTGTTGGTGTGCACATCATCCATTTTATAGTCAAGGCAGCAATGGCAGAAGGAAGTAATTTAGCAGCAGTAGTTCTATCACACTGTAAGACGATTGCTGGGCACTTCCACCACAGTGTTAGGGCTAGCCAACTTTTGAGGGAAGAGCAGGAGAGGGCAGGTCGGGGCAGATGTGAGTATGCGGTGGAACTCCACTTTAGATATGTGGGAGAGGATTCTAGAGCAGCAGAGGGCAATCCATAATCTTGCATCAGAGCACAACATTGGGATTACATCTCCATTAAATAGGGAGGATTGGACAGCTAGTGGCAATCCTTAAACCATTCACGGATGTCACTGAACATATAAGCTCAAACCGTGCCAGTCTGGTAAACCCAGTGTTCTCCCATCTAGGCAGCAACATGGATGTGTTCCTTGAAAACCGTGAGGCTACATCCTGACGTAGCAGCCATAGTCAGGAAGCTGACGGATTCTCTAAAAGTTTGCCTTCACAAAAGAATGGAAGAAAGTCCCAAAATGATGCTAGCGTGCCTTTGCGATCCAAGGATTAAGGGAAAGCTAGCAATCAAATTGAATGTTCTTAGTAGCTACCGGGAACAATTGATCAAAAGGATGTGTGACTGGCAGCAGAAAAGGGGAATGCTGTCCGAGGTGGGAGAGGTGCAGGAGGAAGAAGAGATGATGTTGTCTGCTACTCCTAGCAGCAGCAGTGCCGCAAACAGCACAACACAGCTAAGTGGAGGAGCTGTGTTTTGGGAAGAGGCACTTGGAAGTATAGTTGGCCCCACTGACAGAGCTAGCAGCAGAAAGGAGAATAGTGCTGCTGAAATGGTCAAACTTTACCTATGTGAAGTTCCTTATGTGCCTAATGTTGACCCTCTTAACTACTGGGATGTCCGCCAACCACTATTCAGAGTGTTCTATGAGGTACCATGCGTGAGTGCTGTGGACTTCACCGTCAGGAGTTAAAGGTCCATACGGTCGACTCTATCGATTGCTTATATGGACCTTTAACTCCTGGAGCAGGGAGACCAATGGTCTCCCTAGACTGAGTTTCGGCACCAGGAGTACCTTTTTTTTTTTTTTAAATTGTTTATTGGACATAAAAAAAAAGTCGAGGTACATATGTACATTACAAAAATCACATACATCCAATAAAGTGCAGAACTGGTCAAAGATACAGCTTGTCTGGAATTGGTCACATGATAGGAACAGAGTAAAACCTGTCATCGTGCCAGGAGCACTTTGGCATCTCCAGCAGAGGGTGGAACAAAATCGTGGCCAGCCTAGTCGGTACCAAATACCATCGAAAAAGGACCTTCCTATTCGCTTCAAAGTGATTACTGCAACGGGAAATGCCAATAAACCTAGAAACCGCGGACGACCAGTCCTGGTCAGAGAACTCCGTGTTGAGTTCCTTTTCCCAAGCTTTCATGTAAGGCAACTTGATTGGGCAAGAATGTGTAACAATAGCATCATAGCATATGGAAATGGCATGTCTGGTAGAGCCCGGGGAGCGCAGGAAAGCCAATAGTCTGCAGTTTCCAGTAGAGTCTGGATGGGAGAACACTGTCCTTAGAATATTATCCAGGCGGAGAAACATGTAATGTTCAGAGAGGGGGAGGCCAAATCTAGTTCTAAGGTCTGCAAATGACAACAAGCCAGAATTTGTCATGAGTTGACCAATGTTGCGGATACCCAAAGATATCCAAGAGTGAAAGCTGAGATCTTTAGAGAAGTGAGAGAGCATTGATAAAGGGGCATAGGGAAGAGCAGTCGGGAAGGGTAAAAGTTTGGATATAATCTCTCTCCAGACGCGCAGAGACCACCGAGTGCTGGGAAGAGCCGAGGTAAGCCTCGGGAACAAAGAAGGTGGGAACCATAGCAGTTCTGTAATTTGATAAGGTGACGTAAAGGTAGATTCCAGTTCTAACCATTTAGGGTGCTCAGGCGCTTTGAAAGCTGCAAATATCTGGGCTATCCGTGTAGCTTTATAATAGGAACGGAGGTCTGGAACCCCAAGTCCACCCCCACGCTTTGGAAGTTTGAGAGTGGACATGGCCAATCTCGGTTTTTTATTGCCCCAAATGAATGTAGAGAACGAGGTTTGGTAAAGTTGCAAGGTGTTGGAAGGAAGTGGTATAGGGAGCGTACGAAAAAGGTACATTAATTTAGGTAGAGCAGCCATTTTGGCAGCAGCTATGCGTCCCAACCAGGAGACCTCAAATTTGGTCCATGTTTGAAGATCATTTCTAATATTTGGCCAGGATTTGACATAATTAGCGTGGAATAAAGACGAAAAGCTTTTTGTTAGTTTGATACCCAGGTAGCACAGAAAATCATTCCTCCAATCAAAATAATATAGGCGTTGTAATATAGACAAATCATAAGCAGATATGTTAAGTGGGAGTGCTTGCGTTTTGCTTGAATTGTTTTAATAGTAGGAAATCTTGCCATATTCCTCTAGAAGCTGGATCAGAGGGGGAGCGACATAAGGGGTAGTGATAAAACCAAAAGTATGTCATCCGCAAATAGGCTAATTTTATGAGTTTGCGATTTGAATGAGAATCCCTGAATAGAGGGATGATTCCTGATCGCGATTGCCAATGGTTCTAAAGCTAATACAAATATGAGTGGAGAGAGAGGGCATCCCTGACGAGTGCCATTGGTAATATTAAAGCTGTCAGAATAGAAACCGGAGTAAAAAACCCTTGCCGATGGTGAATCATACAATGCTGTGATTGCAGTGATAAACGAATCAGGAAGATGAAAAAATTTAAGAGTCTGCGTCATATAACCCCAGTGAAGGCGATCAAATGCCTTTTCGGCATCGAGCGAAAGGAGCAGTAACTCTTGTTTAGTATGTTCAGAGTCTGCAATGATATCTATAAGAAGTCTAGTGTTGTCCGGGGCCTGTCGACCCGGGACAAAGCCGACTTGATCTTTATTAATTAGAGTAGGGAGGTAGAGATTTAACCGGTTGGCTAGGACTTTCGCGTATAGTTTGATATCCGTATTTAATAATGAAATAGGGCGAAAGTTTGGGCAGGCGGAGGTAGGTTTACCTGGCTTTGGTAACGTGATTATCATAGCTTCAAGCATCTCCCGAGGGGTAGTACCGTCACGAAAAAAGCTGTTAAAAAGGTCTGTCAGACATGGTATTAAGACATCGGCAAAGGTAATATAGTATGAGTTGGGAAAACCATCAGGCCCCGGAGACTTATGTGGTTTAAGTTGTTTTAAGGCATTTTTGACCTCCGTTGGGGTAATGGGGTCCGCCAGGGCTCTCTGCGCATCTGGAGACAGCTGTGGGATGGGAAGAGAGGACAAGAATCCTACCATAGGAGACAAAGGGGGCTGAAATGTATTTGCATCGTCCTTAAGATTGTATAACTTAGCATAATAACGGGCGAATGCGTTTGCAATGAGCTTAGGGTTCCTGATAGGTTCCCCATCTTGGGAAGAAAGGAAAGGTATCCGAGACGAAGCCTGTCGTTTTCTAAGTTTGTTAGCGAGTAGTCTATCGGCTTTATTGCCTTTTGAATAAAACATTTGTTTAAGATTGCGAAGGGCCGTAGCCGAACGCATGAGTAAGAGGTTGTTGTAACGTGCCTTAACATCGGAGATCTGAAGTGCACGTGACGGAGAAGGCGCTAGTTTGTTGAGGTCATTAAGTTCGGATAGTTTAGCGCGTAGTTCATCAAGGTGTGCAGTATACGTTTTTTTAAGGCGGGCTCCATATTTGATGAAAAGGCCCCTGACAAAAGCCTTATGGGCCAGCCAGACAGTAGAGAGCGGGACGTCAGGTGTCAGGTTGGACGCAAAAAAATGTCGGAGTTCCGTAAATATCGTCTGTAAAAGGTCAGGATTTAAGAAAAGCGATTCATTTAATCTCCATCGCCTATCACTGGATGGAGGTGTCGCTATGGGCATGTGAAGTAGAATGGGGGCATGGTCAGACCATGTTATGTCACCAATAGTGGAAGAGACAATGGTCTGTAATGTAGTTTTATCTGTAAGAAAAAAATCAATACGAGTGTATGTGTTATGTGACGTCGAATGGAAGGTGTAATCTCGTTCGGTTGAATGTTGACATCTCCAAACATCGTGGAGATCAAATTCCATCAGTAGTTGTTGGAGCTTAGAATGGCGGCTAGGTGTGTGTCTCCTAATACAAGATGATGTGGATGTAGAGTCCAAGCTCTTATCAACGACCATGTTAAAATAGCCACAAATAATAAGTCTACCGTTTCGCGCCTTCGTGCATCTCCCCAGGCTCTGTTTAATGAATGATAATTGTGATGTGTTTGGAGCATATATGTTGGCAATCGTAATAGGATCGCCATCTAATGATCCTGATAGAATAAGCAGCCTACCCTGTGAGTCTGTATATTTGTAAGTCAATTTGAAAGAGCAATCCTTACTAAATAGTATGGAGACCCCTTGTTTCTTGGTATCTGACATCGCTGAGTAATGAGTAGGGAAAGCAGGAGAATAGAGTTTAGGAGCATGCTTCCTAGCAAAGTGGGTCTCTTGAAAACAGGCTACCGTGGCTTTCGATTTAGCGGCTTCCCGCAGTGCCAATTTTCGTTTATGGGGGGAATTTAATCCCCGTACATTCAGAGATAAAATGTTAAGGGTCATAATGCAGAAGAGTAAAATGAGAACGGACGCTATAGCTACTAAAGGGGCCGAGTATGTGAATGGTCAGGGCAAAGAGTAGTCCTAACCCACGATAGTCTGCGCCGGTGTCAGGACTTCCTCCTCCGTACAACCACCATCTGTAACCGAAGCTCACCCTCTGGAATAAACAAGGACTGCTGGCCTGCAGGAACAAGCACCCCCCGCTCTCCAGGGCCCCAATCAGCCAGCCCCGCGCCGCTCCACATCGCCCCACAAGCTCCGGCACACTCCATCTCCCACCGAAGGTGGGCAAGGAAACTACATTGGAGGGAAACATAAGCATGAAGGAAAGATACAAACATGAATAATTGCAATAGCACTTCAAAATAAACCAAGTGAAACATATTAACTCAAGGTGTAAAAACCTTGTAGGTATTGGCGGACCCATACTCAAAAGAGCAGGAGCACCAAAAAAAAACCCACTAGGTGGGGGAGGAGCGTCTTGTGAGTCCAACCTAGATCACATTGGATCTAATACCCATGGATAGGGACTTCACTATGGGGGTATCAGTAAGGAGACCTCCAGCAATAGTCGGTAAGGCTCTGGCTATAATGCCTCACGTCAAGGTGGGCGATGGAAGAAAGAGAAAAGAAAGAAAAGAAAAAAAAAAAAAGGAAGACCTGCAGAGGTGCGCCGCAGGATGTAGGGTAGTAGCATTGGGTGTCGTGGAGTTCCGCAGTGGCGCACCGCTGGATGTAGAGTTGGTGTCTTCGGATGTCGTGGAGTCACACAACGGTGCGCCGCTTGATGTAGGGTTGGTGTTTTTGGTGATCATGAAGCGCCGCAAGGAAATGCCGTAAATGTAGTTCCACTGGATGCAGGATTTTCGGTTGTCGTGGAGGTCAGCAGTGGTGCGCCGCCTGATGTAAGGTTGGTGTCTGTGGTTGTCGTGGAGTCCTGCAGTGGTGTGCCGCTGGAAGTGGAGTCGGTGTCATTGGTTGACATGAAAAGTCGCAGGAATGCATCGCTTGATCACTGGGTAAAGGATGGCGGCTTTGATCACCATGGAGTTCTGCAGTGGTGTGCTGCGTGAGACAAAGCTGGCGTCATCGGTTGAAGTGGAGATCTGTAGTGGTGTGCCGCTGGAAGCACGTTTGGTGAATGTGGTTGTCAGGAAGATTTGTAGTGGGACGCCGTTGAATGTAGGGTTAGTATTTCAGAGTGCCGCGGAGTTCAGCGAGGAAGTGCCGTAAGTGTATCTCCGCTTGATGTAGGGAGGTGTCTTGGGTGGCAGAGTTAGTGACGTTGGTTGCCATGGATTGTTGCAACGGCACTCCGCTTGATGAAGGATTGATGATGTTGAGGGAGAAAATAAAAAAAATAAAAAATAAAAAATAAAAAAAAATGTCCGCCGTGAGACCCAACCTGTATAGAGGGTGTAGGTAAGTCAGCCACATGGAGTTATACTGCAGCGGACTGGAAAAGGCAGTACATATCATTTCTGGAACCATTCTTTCCGCAAACGGGTGTTAGAGGACCGCAGCAGGGGCTGTGCAGGTGATGGGAGACCCCACTCCGAAAGTGCTGTTGTACCGTCTTCCAGTGACGTAATCACCCTGAGGATGCCTTTCCGGTGAACCAGTAATTTGGTGGGGAATCCCCACCTATAGTTAATACTGTTTTGCCGCAAGACGGCCGTAATGGGTTGAAACAGCCGTCTCTGGGCTAGTGTATATGCAGAGAGATCGGAAAAAAGAGATAAGCCTGTAAAGGCCTCCGGAATATCTTTGTTAGTGCGTGTATGATTTTTTCTTTAGCTTGAAAGAAGTGAATCCGTGTAATAACATCTCTCGACACAGATGAGGGAAGGTGTGCAGGTTTAGGCAGGCGGTGGACACGATCTAAAATGACATCCATATCAGATAGGTCAAGGACCAAGGCCTTAAAGTACCCAGCTAGGAATTCAAGGAGTTGTTGTGGCGTTATAGATTCTGCTATGCCCCTGATTCGGATGTTATTATGTCTGCTACGGTCTTCCATGCTAGCTAATTTAGTTTTGAGTAGTGCATTGTCTTCTTCAAGTAAATTAAAGCGATCAACCAAATCATTATGAGCGGTGCTGAATTCCTCCATTTTATTTTCTAAGTGGGAAGTTCTTTCACCCAATGCTTGAATATCAATTTTAATTTCTTGAGCAAGTTCCCTCAAATCTCCTTGTAGGGAGCTATGTAGGTCTAACAACATAGCTTTCAGGGTTATTGCAGAAAGACTTACTTCAGAGTCCTCTGCAGGAGAGTCAGAAGTTGGTGAGGCTTCACCAGAGCTGGGCCTCTCCCGCGTGTCCTCCGCCATTTTGCGGTGCGGGGTGAAGAAGCCTCCCTGCTTGTCCTGCCGTTCGAGCCGTTTTGCGGCTCTGGAAGCCATTTGCCGTGCTGCGTATCGGACCCGCCGAGGGAAGACGCTCACCTCGCGGGATTCAGGTGGGTTGCCGCCGCGTATATGCCGCTCGTGGTCGCGTTGGAAGCGGAGCTCAGTTAGCTTGCAGCCATCTCCGAGCTCCGCCAAGCCACGCCCCCACCAGGAGTACTTTAATGGTTCATATGAGTGACTCTATTGGTCGTTGGAAGGGGGCTCACCTGACATCAACCAATGAAGGGCATCTTCCCCACGAAGATGAACATGAAGACGAAGAGTCTAACCAACATTATAGGGCTGATTCTTATGGCCATATCCTCAGCTGGTATAGATATCTCTCCCATTTTTTACAGGGCACGATTCTTCATGATGAATTCGGCTGGGTGTTCCTCAGCTAAAACCTTTGTCAAACATTAGTGGAGACCTTCCAATCTGGACAGCATCATCTTTATGAAAACACTCACAGGTGTGTGCTATTCTCCCACTAGCTGTTTCCAAAGAACACAACAGGGTTTTACAGAATCTGCAAGCCTCATTTGCTCTAGGAAAAAGGGTTGCTACCAACAGCGCCCACCACTCACTCTGTATTTTATAGGATTTTGCCCTATTAGTTAGTGACTTAGACATTTTGAATTCACTGACATCTGTTTTCTCCTCTCCCCCTTTAGTTTTGAGGCCCTCCCTGTCACTTTGTTGCTCACTGCTCCTGTCTCTTGTCCTTCCAGCTCCCCTCTGATCCCCCAGCCCCTGTCTGCCATCTCTGTTCTGACCTGCTCCCGCCAGTGTCCCTCTGCACTGACTGACCTCCTCTTTATTTATTTATTATTTATTTATTTATTTATTAATTTTTAAATTTTTTTTTACTCTTATATCATATTTTAAGGGATATGGGGAGCATTCTTTTAGATAAACTGTAATAATCAAGTTGACGGATTGGTCTGGAAAAAATGACTGTATAACCAGATGTTTTTCCACTTGTTGAGATTGCTTGTATAATCAGCAATTTAAAATATTCCATTGGTACCTCAGAAGCATAGATGAGAGCCTTAAAATTCCATGTTTAATAATTCACAATTGCGAACTACATTATGAATGTGAATTAAACCTTTACACAATAACTTATATTGGGGAAGAGTGATCAAGGACAGGAAACTCAAAGCAGCAAAGCTGCATTGGTGACAGTTCCACATGAATATCTGTCTATTATTTCTGTGCCTATGGACCAATCATCTGAGACTAAAAAAAACTAGGAGTAGGCAGATATTGACAGACTTTAGCTTAGACCATATTGCCTTGTATTATAGACATACATTACCTATTGCAAAGTGTTAACTAGATCCTCAAATGTTTAAAAACTCTGGAGGAAAATTCCTGTATCCTTATAAAGCAGTGTACATTTCAATAGCAATAACAAGTTGTCTAAAGTTAAAAGAATCTTGGCTGAGATAAAATGCGCTACACTTTCATATACTTTTGTCACACATTAACTCTACATTTAAGGAATGGAAAGGCTTCCAAACACATAATGTAAGCAATCATTGTTAATATCAATCACACCAGTAACTATAGCAAGAGAGAATAAAGGTTCTGTTAGTTCCCTCCTTAAGAATTGCTGTTATTTGTATAATACATAGCATTGTTTAACATAAACCTTTGATTGTAACCAAGCAAGCAGACACTGAGTAATTTTATAAATCTTCGTAAACTTCTGAAAATTGCGCATACCTTACTCATAATCTGTTTATATATGCTAAATTGTAGCTAGAGTTTTGGCATACCTGTTTTCTGATTTTAGGGGCATCTAGGTCATAGAAAGACTACAAACTGCTCCGAACCTGGGACACTGCAGTCATATAAATTAAAAGCAACATATGCTGCACTCCTGCTTTAAATGAAACCCCTGGTGTATAAAAAAAAACCCATACGATGCACTCTTTTACTAAGCAGGGCTCAAAAATATATCAAACAATATGAAATAATATAAAATATAAAAACACAAGCATAATAATCTCTACCACCCTGTTTTAACCTAAAAAATAAAAGCCCAATAAAACAATACAACCTTGACTACAAATGGTTTTTAAAAAATGGGAATGTTCCAATTTTCAATAAAAAGTTGAAAAGTGACTGAAGTTCAGCACACCAAAATGAACAAATTCCCAGTGAATGTGATAATTGACCCCTTTTGCGCCAAAAAAGTACTCATTTGTCGAGGCATAGATTCCAATACATCTGTGTGACGTGGTATCTGGAACCAAGACGTTAACAGCAGGTCCTTTAAGACCTGTAATTTGCGAGGTAGGGTCTCCATGGATGCATTCTGGTGCCACTAATTCTTCGAGATGCACAATCCACGTGATTCATCAGACCATGCCACCTTCATCCATTGCTCCGTGATCGAGTTCTTATGCTCACATACCTGTTATATGCTCTTAGCAGTGGACAGAGGTCAACATGGACTGACCCATACACAACAAACTATAATGTACTGTGTGTTCTGAACCTTTCTTTCAGAATCAGCATTAACCTTTTCAGCAATTTGAGCTACAGTAGCTCGGCTGTTGGATTCGACCCTGTCACCGGTTCACTGCTTTTCCTTCCTTGGACCACTTTTCATAGGTACTGAGCATTGCAGAGTGGGAACACCCCACAAGAGCTGCAGTTTGGAGATGGAGATGGAGATGGAGATCACAATTTGGCCCATGTCAAAGTTGCTCAGATGCTTTTTCCCTTGTTACTCAGGTCTTTTGACAGTTCTTTTCTGCCCCCCTATGGTTCAATACCTAGCCTGTTCAGTGCATCCAGATGAGAGCTAACAAACTCATTGACTAGTTCACCCCTCACATTTTTGTAAATATTTTATTATATCTTTTCATGTGACAACACTGAAGAAATGACACTCTGCTACAATGTAAAGTAGTGAGTGTACAGCCTTATAACAGTGTAAATTTCATGTCCCCTCAAAATAACTCAACACACAGCCATTAATGTCTAAACCTTGGCAACAAAAGTGAGTACACCCCTAAGTGAAAATGTCGAAATTGGGCCCAATTTAGCCATTTCCCCTCCCCGGTGTCATGTGACTCATTAGTGTTACAAGGTCTCAGGTGTGAATAGGGAGCAGGTGTGTTAAATTTGCTGTTATCGCTCTTACACTCATACTGGTCACTGGAAGTTCAACATGGCACCTCATGACAAAGAACTCTCTGAAAGGATCTGGAAAAAAAATTGTTGCTCTACATAAAGATGGCCTAAGCTATAAGAAGTTTGCCAGGACCCTGAAATTGAGCTGCAGCACGGAGGGCAAGACCATACAGCAGTTTCACAGGCCAAGTTCCACACAGAACAGGCCTCGCCATGGTCGACCAAAGAAGTTTAGTGCACGTGCTCAGCGTCATATCCAGAGGTTGTCTTTGGGAAATAGATGTATGCCAGCATTGCTGCAGAGGCTAAAGGGGTGGGGGGTCAGCCCGTCATTGCTCAGACCATTTGCACCACACTGCATCAAATTGGCCTGCATGGCTGTCGTCTCAGAAGGAAGAAAGCCTGCAAACAGTTTGCTGAAGACCACTTCTTGCTAAATAAGCCGAGGGTAGAGGTGATGGACTGGCCAAGCATGTCTCCAGACGTAAACCCTATTGAGCATCTGTGGGGCATCCTGAAACGGAAGGTGGTGGAGCACTCTAAGTTCTCTAACATCCACCAGCTCTGTGATGTTGTCATGGAGTAGTGGAAGAGGACTCCAGTGGCAACCTTTGAAGCTCTGGTAAACTCCATGCCCTAGAAGGTTAAGGCAGTGCTGGAAAATAATGGTGGCCACACAAAATATTGACACTTTGGGCCCAACTTGGGATGTACTCACTTTTGTTGTCAAGGTTTAGACAAAAATGGCTGTGTGTTGAGCTATTGTGAGGGAACAGCAAAGTTACACAGACTGTACACTCACTACTTTACATTGTAGCAGAGTGTCATTTCTTCAGTGTTGTCACATGAAAAGATATAATAAAATATTTACAAAAATGTGAGGGTGTACTCACTTTTGTGAGATACTGTATGTATGTATGTATGTATGCGAGCATGGATGTGTAATTGTGTGTGCGCATGGAGGTGTAATTTTGTATGTATGAGCATGGATGTGTAGGTGTGTGTGTTATCATGTGTGTCTAGGTGTTGTGAGCATGGATGTGTAAGTGGGTGAAATGGAGTGTGTGTTAGAATGAATGTGTATGTGTATGTTAGTGAGTGTGTGTAATTTGTGTAAGTGTGTTTACATATGTGCCAGAGTGTATATTGGAAGGAGGGGGCAAATAAGGTACAGACAAGTTGTGAAGTTGGGGGGTCCTGGGGCAATTTTCGCATCAGGGCCCTGTGGTTTCCAGTTACGCCCCTTTCTGATACATGTTGTTTGATATTTTAGATATGCAGGCCCCACTTTAGCGTCCCAGATATCAGAAACAGGGTCCATATATCAGTGTCTCTGCCCATGTCTCCGGGGACACTGAAGCGGACAAATAGAGATGGAATCACTAAACAGGGCCCTTTACATCCCGTCATGATTCTTTAAGAACATCTCCTCCAAGTGATAGCTTAAACTTAGCCCGGAATTTCTCCAGTTCACTTGTAAACACCCCTGTGTAGGTCATACTAAGATAAACTAGAATAGTGAAATTACAATGAACTACTGTCATCAAATTTGCAACAGAATCAACCACTGGTTTGTGATATGCCAAAACCTATATAACTTTAGGGTGTCTGCATTGACACTGAATATTGGTCTTCACTACAAATACACAATGAATAATAATTACTGTATTCCTATGCATCAGTTTTACTTGATTTAGTGTTTTTGTTTGCATATAATGTATATGTTAAACAATTTTTATGAGGGGTAAACCTTGAAATGCATTTATTTGATTAAATATACAGTACATGCAGTAAGAAGGAAATCCCACATAAATATTTCCATAGCACATAACCTGAAAATGTTTTAGAAAATACTTTTCACAAAATACTGAGCTATAAATATCTTCGGTTCATTAAAAATAATCACTGTAAGCACATCATGCTAGCCAAACACCAAGCATTCCTTTTTCTTTTTTGTGAACGTTTAATTAAGTTGTTTTTACTAGGTAGTTAATTCCTGCTGTGTGAGCCCCATGGTATTGAGGAGACATTTGGTAGAAAACAAATTTGGCTAACATAAAAAGTCTCAAAAGTAAATAAAATGGTACTAGTAAATCAACGAAACACATACTGCAAGATTTTTCAAGAGAAAACATTGACATGAGAACTTTGTTTACACCTCTCAAAGTATTTCAAAAGTAAATACTAGGAGGGAATAACTGGGGGTAGTAGTGTTCCAAAAAGCCTAGAAATTATGTAAACTATAAAAGGCTTATGTAGATAGTAGAATGAATGAATAAATGTGTGGATGAATGAATAAATGTGTGGATGAATTGCTTAAATGATTTGTGAGACTGCATTAATGAATGTGTTAATGATTTGTGTGAATGAGTGAGTAAATGCAAAGATGGTACATGAAGGGTGGGCTTCAACAATAAATAAATAAATAAAAATGGGCTGCTCAGGCTTAAATGCCCAGGCCTATTTTTGTCCCAGTCCAGGCCTGTATATATATAATTGCCCCATGGTTAGTTTTACTGAAGAAATGCTTTTCCCTTAATGAAGAGGCTAGCAACTGAGGCAATGCTGGGATGGGTTGAAGCCCGAAGATTTGTGTAGGGAGTAAATATTGCGTTAGATTATTGTATAGCATGTATTAGAAACTCTATTTCATGTAAACAAATCAAAAATTACATGATCCAGTTGAGCACCATGCTTACAAGGGTGTCTGCGTACCTCAGCAGACCCATGGGAAGATGCAAGCCTGGTCAGACCATGAGTAAAGCAACAGGTGTAAAGGTAAACTAGGAACATGCAAGGGGCAAAACTAGATCATTAGTCCAGGCCTAAGAAACAGCAGACCACTGGCTGTCTGCCGCCCACCCCGTCTACACCATTAGAACAATCATAATGACAACTGCTACAGATCCTCATGGTCAAGTGAGGGTTAGTATGGCCAGGTGTCAGATCCCTTCCTTTCAATAGCAACATCTTGGTGCACCAGAGATTCAGGATGCTCCATGTGGAAAGCTTGGATCTTGGCTGGCGCATGCACAGTGGAAGCTGGCTCTCTTTAGAGGCCTTTGCCATGTTGGTTAAGCAGTCATCTCCAACCGTGATGGTTGCTCACTTGCATGCGTTAGTTCAGTGATGACATCAGTCTAGACTTTGTACCAATGTTAGGAAGAAAGGAGCTGAAATTGTCATTGGATTTGGAACAGAGGGATTTGATCATACCCACTGGAGCCAGCTGTAGGCAAGTCATGATGGATTATCAGAATGTCATAATGGACATGAGGAGGTCCTGGTGTTGCACAATAACAAAGCACGTTTGGGTTGTCTAGGGTGTAATTGTTTGGTTCTTCTGAAGAACTGTATTCTAGAGCTTTAGGGACAGTGTATATAGTTACATGATTAAGGGAATCCATAAGGGTGCCTCCAGGAAGCTCTCGTTCACCTAAAACGTAGTTAGGTTCCGCAGTATTTAATCTTCTTCTACGTTTGATAACGAGTGCCCAGTCTGGATAATAGTTTAACAGGCCTGAGTACCAGATTATATAATAGATGGGTTTCAGGGATGAATAAAGTTTTTAAACAAAACAATTTATGGCCAGTGACCAAATGATGTACATGCAGCCACTGGCTGGATACCTACTACAGTACCCACAAGGTATTTGCCAGTTGTGCCAGATGATCAGTCTGAGCCTGATGGATTTTGTATGTGCAATATTTTTTTGCTTTGTGACTGCCAATCTATCTAAGCTCTGTAACAGTTAAAGGTTTATTGCTCTGCATGGCTTCTAGAAACACTAACTACCTAAGTGGAATTATCCTCATGCCTGTTAAATTTCTTCATATAAGAATCTTTTATACCCCTTTTTCAAAGATTTGATGATTGAAAACAAATAGGAACAATGCTTCCTTTATAGATTAAAACGAATATTGCCTAAAAATGTGGATTGCTGATGAGTACCATATGTGCATGGATCAGGAGAAAAGCATAAAATTACAACAACAGACCAGCAGTGCAGGAGATGGAAATTTATTTGTTTCACAGAAATTCAACAGTATAAAACAAAACTGTAAACTTTTATCTTTTTTGCTACATGTCTCATTTTTATTATTGTCAGGGTTAGGCTACTTTAAAATCAACAGCTGCTATAGAAGACAACCACCATGCTGTGCAGCCACACTTAGGCTTGGTAAGCATATTGAGAATTATAGTCTTAACAGCTGGAATGCTGGACGTTGGAAACGTTCTCAAATAATGTATTGAACAATACTGCTTTCAAGCAGCTTCTAAGAATTCAAAGTGACCTTCATTTGAACAGATGATCTTCACAAATATTTTACCTGTTCCAAAAGTAAACAAGGGGGTTGGTGATGGTTAACCCTGTGGGTTCAAGACATTTGAGGCAGGGCTTAACTTCTAAGGTGTTTAGGAGCCAGCTTTATTTTGTTAGGAGACACTGCAATGAAGGATGCAACTATAGTGTAACATAGCACACAATGTTAAGTGACCGCAAAACATTTTTAGGAGCCATGGATGGGTTAACAAACCGGTAGTGTTACAATATTTATAGCATCCTCTTATGGCTTATAGGGTTAACCATTTTGGACTAGGAACCAAACTCAAGTTGGTGTATGTTTTTTCATAGGAGCAATATTACTAAACATGGACAAAGGAAAAATAATACTAGGATGAGTAATGTGGTTTGCAACGGTTATCCAAAATATTTACTTAAGTACAAAAGGAAATATGCAAACCAGTGGTCAATAACTTAACTAATGTCTGCTGTTTGAACAAAGCAAATGACAGGCAAGCTGGCCCTAGCTATTGTAGCTCTGATTTTCTAAAACTCCTTTTAGATACACAGCCAAAAAGTTACATATTCCCCTAGGAGTCAGCTTGGAAAGTCAGTCTCAGATTGCACCAGTAGCCTTCTCTTTTTTCCCCCCTCCCATTCCAGCTCTCGGTCTATTTAACACAGCACCATTTATATTTCCTGGCTTTTGCTTCAGGGGCTTTGTGAGTTCAGGACCTGCACACACTCACTAGCTTTCCCAGAATGAATGGTATTGTATTACTGAGTCTTACAGTTATATTACTGGTTACATTTGTGAGCACAGCAAGGTATCCTTACCAGCAAGTCTTACAGCACAGCCGGATCAGAGGCAGACAACATGGGTAAGATATCTATAGATAGATATATATTATATATTTTAGTTTTGTAAATATATAATACATAAAAATTGCTCAAAATAAACATTTGCATACTAAGCTTGAGTAAGTTATAAAAAGCAGGTTCTGATTATGGCATCAATGTGTATTTTAATAAAAGTTATTTTAATAATTGCGCTGAGTTATTTATACAGGCTTGCATCGATATTTTTTTAAATGAAATACCTTTTCTTATTTTCTCAAATATAATCTACGTTGTCCTACATAGTTTGACTTTTGATACCTATCTCATTCATATAATAGTGGTCAGAAAAACACACTTAAATGTTTTAGTAAGCCAAAACCAAAAAAATGCACATTAGCACCGTCCCCCTACTTCTTTTTTTTTTTTTTTTTTTATTTAAGTACTCATTTTGTTATTTACTTTTAGCCCCAATGTATGTGCAGTGCAGAAAGTTTCTGGAACCAACAAACAATACTACGCAAACTGCAAGCAGTGGTACCAGAGGAAGATATGCGGGAAATCAACGTAAGTGACCTCAAACGATTGTTATAAACTGACATGGATGATGTCCAAGTTTGTCATTACACACATTAACTAGGCAATGAACAATATACAGATGTATGCATGTATGTGAAATAAAGCCTGTGGTGAGATAATATCTAAGTATGAGTTTGTTTAATATACATATATATTGCAAAAATGAATGTTATAAAAATACATTAGTAACATATTTCATTCAAGGTTCCATGTATTTTCTAGTTTTGTGTTCTGCTGTGTACGTTGGCCTGTTTCTGTGCACCAATGTATTGTTTACAATGCCATCAAATATTGTCTACAACAGAGTGAGGCAAGCTGTGTTAAATGGGGAAAGAAGAATAAAGGAAGAGCAAGATAAAATTAAAGTGAAATACATTCTCCAGCAGATGAACAATAGGTGTTTAGATTAGTGGTTTCCAACCCAGTCCTCAAGCCACACCATTCTGTCCAGATTTCAAAAAAATCTCTACTCCATAAATCGAATTCCCCTTTTCTTTTGGGACTGGAAAACCTGAGCAAGCGTGTTTGTAGCTAAGTCTTATGCTTCAGCTATAACCACTGAAAAGCACTTAAAACATTAGCCACATGTTTGGTTTAAGTACTCCTGCAGCTGCTTCACCTTAAACAATACAGTAAAATGCTAATTTTAAAGAGACAGCAAGACTACCCCCCCAAAAAAAAAAAAAACAGTTGCAGAACTAGGACTGCAGCTTTGTCACAGCTTGTACCCCAGTTAAAATGAATTTATTGTATCTAGCCCTTAACAAACCAAATAGATGGTTACAGGATGATCCAAATAAAATTACTTTTAAAAAATGTAAAAAGAATGCAGTAAAGTGGGGTGTAACTGGGGTGCAAAATTCACAGGAAGTTAATTGTACATTGTTGTTGAGGAGGAGCGCAGTTACATAATATACCCCATGTAATAAATGTTTTGAAGCAAAGTATCCTCTGAGTTCTCCCTTTCTGCTCATTAAAGGTAGTGCGCTTCAAAATATAGATTGTTAGCTTTACAATACATTTAGGTCTACACTATTGATACAAATGTTGGTTTTTATCAAAGTAGCTATAGAAAGTTCTAATATACTTCATTTGCCAAAAAGGTGTCATTAACAACATGTTCTCAACAGCCACATTTCTTGGATGACTGCCCAAACTCTAATCTCCTCTGCAGAGCAGTAGCTAAGACATCTTCTTCTCAAAGCAGATTTTCCTTAGACATACGATTTGCTTAAATCTTGACCTATTGAAACATACTGACAAAACATTATGGAGAAAATAATGACTTTCCTGCTTACAAGTCTGGTTATCTATAGAGACTATCATTGTGTACTCCATCCTAAATTATAATCTATGAAGACATGTTGAATATATATGATATAGTTGTCAATGAATAAAAAACAGAAAAGGTGTGCCTGTTGCCAACTAATTGCTACCTAAAAACACCTTTCCAAGATAACAGATTTAGCCATCACTCCAAAGTGCTCAAACAAAGGTGAGTCCTAAAACTAAATATGTAGGTAAATCACTTCTAATATATTGCTTACCAAAAGGCCTTCATATTTTACATATATAAGGGAGTGCTGCTGAAGACCAAATCGTATACATTTACTGGCCACTGTATTAGGTACACCTGTTCAATTGCTTGTTAACACAAAAAGCTAATCAGTCAATCACATGGCAGCAACTCAATGCATTTAGGCATGTAGATGTGGTCAAGACAACTTGCTGAAGTTCAAACCGAGCATCAGAATGGAGAAGAAAGGGGATTTAAGTGAATTTAAACGTGGAATGCTTGTTGGTGCCAGATGGGCTGGTATGAGTATTTCAGAAACTGCTGATCTAGATTGGAAGCTCCCTTGAGCAGGGCCCTCCTCACCTGTTGTTTCTGTAAGTCATATTGTTATGTTACATACTACCTGCTATGTCCTGTCTACCCATTGTACAGTGCTACGGAATTTGATTACGCTATATAAAACAATAAATTATCATAATAATCTACTGGGATTTTCGCACACAACCATGTCCAGGATTTACAGAGAATGGTCTGAAAAAGAGAAAATATCCATTGAGCGGCAGTTGTGTTGATGAAAATACCTTGTTGATGTCAGAGGAGAATGGGCAGACTGGTTCAAGATGCCAGAAAGGCAACAACTCAAATAACCACTCGTTACAACCAAGGTATGCAGAATACCATCTCTGAATGCACAACGCGTTGAACCTTGAAGCAGATGGGCTACAACAGCAGAAGACCACAATGGGTCCCACTCCTGTTGGGACTCCAGGAAACTGAGGCTACAATTCCACAAAATTGGACAATGGAAGACTGGAAGAACGTCGCCTGGTCTGATGAGTCTCGATTACAGATGTGACATTCAGATGGCAAGGTCAGACTTTGGCATAAACAACATGAAAGCCTTGTATCAACGGCTCAGGCTGGTGGTGGTGGTATAATGGTGTGGGCGACATTTTCTTGGCACACTTTGGGCCCCTTAATACCAACTGAGCATCGTTTAAACGCGACAGCCTTACCTGAGTATTGTTGCTGACCATGTCCATTCCTTTATGACCAAAGTGTATCCATCTTCTGATTGCTACTTCCAGTAGGATAATGCACCATGTCACAAAGCTCACATTATCTCCAACTGGTTTCTTGAACATGACAATCAGTTCACTGTACTCCAATGGCCTCTAAAGTCACCAGATCTCAATCCAATAGAGCACCTTTGGGATGTGGTTGAACGCATCATGGATGTGCAGCCGACAAATCTGCAGCAACTGCGTGATGACAAAAGGGAGTCCAACCCACCTTATTTCTACTTTTATTTTTCCTCTTATACCATAACATTTTTAATGGAAATGATTAAGTTAACTGTAAATTATTTTAAATATATATATATATATATGTATATGCTGGGTAATGTTAATTGTCATTTATCTAATTCAAGTTAAGGTTTAGAATGATATGTGTAAGGTTCCATTTAATTATACAATTGGTAAATGCTTTCCTGGCCAAAAGTATGAATGAGAAAAACACTTACTCAATTGATTTCTTAAATAATTAACATTTACTTAATTTATATGTAAACATTTTAACATCTTTGCGGCAATTATGAGTTAGAAGGCATATATTGCTGTTTCAAAGACTTGAATTATTTCCACAGTTAATATACAGGTTTGTACAAATTACATATTTATGGAAGGTAGAGAGCCATTTGACCACCAATCTTTGCCAAAGCTATTAGCTATTATTTTTTATTTTTTTAAAAGCAATTTTGTTTTGGCTAGCATTTTTGCAAGTGCACAAAAAATCACTAAAATGGATTCAGCTCTCAGTTAGTAACATGAATCTTCCATTCATAAGTGGACTGCACAGAAGCAAAGACAGCTTTTTAGAGGTTTTATTTTCTCAATGGTAGAATGTATCATATGCAATGAGCAAAAGTATAAATTTTTCGCAACCGTGAAATAGATATTGTGGTATTCTGTATTGTCGTAAACTAATTTGTTCATTATGTTTAGTTGGATTAACGCTAACAAGTTGGCAGTATGATAAGAGTATCCTGTATAATTGCTCCAGAGCCCCCTTAATCTGGCCATGACTCCAGTATTCCAGGAGATTAAACAGCTCTGGAATCAATGGCTAAAGACAAGTAGTTTATTGATTATTAAATTCATATACCAGTGTTTATGCTGAGATATCCAGCAAACAGGCACAAGGATTGAAGTGTGCTTCCTAGGCTTAGGAATTTGTTGTCAAACTGAAGTCTTTGTGGCCTTCCTTGGTTTCCAGCCTTTCTGAAAAGAAAAGAAATACAAGAAACAAAACATAGGTTCTATTGTAAATTTGATTGTATCTGCTCCCTCAATCCTACTTCCAGTGATATATAGCTCTCACAATGAAAAACTGTTGCCTATAGTAAGTTTGCCTTAGTTCCTCATAGAAGCACTTGAGTTGTGTTGGACCATTAAATTGTTTGATAAGATTGAAGGCCTGAACAGCAAACACTGCACTGGAGCTCTGATATTGCTAGTTATACCATTCAAGACTGAGTTCTCACAGGATCTGCTTTTCTTTTGTTGAATAAATTCCTATCTTTTTATCTATATGCTTAGCATATGGTGCAGTTACACGGAGGAGTTGGTAGCTATGCTGTCCCCTTGGACAATGAAAAGGATTTCTTTATGCAAGCAGTTTCCACATGGAATTTTCAATGTCTAGACACAATGAGCCTGGCTTTGTAGCTCATATTATTAGAGTATGATAGATACAGTTTTATATAACAGAAAAAAGCTATGTTCCTTTCTTGTACTCCAATTTGTATTTATAATTTGAAACAATAACTAGTACATCTATATGATCCTATTTTAAATTTAACATTAACATTGTAAATTAAATTTTACTAAATGTATTAATGGTATTTGATTAAAATATTGCAATTTCTGAAGTGTACTTAATAATGGGGAGATGCTTTTTAGTGATAAATAACCATGACTTCTTTTGTGTTTATGATGATGTCACATGTGGTGCAGCTGTTCAGTAATATTATTTTTGCACATAAATTATGATGATGAGGTGATGAACTAAGGGTGTCAAAAGAACTTCTGACCTGTGATTATATAATCTTAGATGCCTATTAAGGGGCTAAATATATCTTTTCAACCATACTTTGTAACTTTAAGAAGTTTTAAATATATGAGTGTGAAAAAGTACTTGATTTTTATAGCACCACTTGAACCTAATGCCTGGAAAGAATAACTGTACTGTTGGCAATAAAAATAAATTCATATGATTCAGTGTTTCATTTGGAAGGCACACTTCTTTTCATAAATTGTACTTGAAAAGAAATTGGTTTAGTACGTCAAAAGAATAGGAAAAAGAGAGAATGTTAAAGGGACAGAAAAGTGTCTAAGAGTTACTTAAAGGGATCTTCCTACAGAAACATAATTTCTTCTAAAGTATAAAATAGTTCTGTATATGGTAATGTAGGTTAGCATTGACAAACAGTCGGTTTCATTTCAATAAACCTCCCCTTTCTGCAGACCTAGAGGCTGCCATTGTCAGTCACAGAGAGCATATTATTTATGGCAATGCTAATGAATTTCACTCCTCCTTAGACCTTCAGTAGTCAGAGTGTCTGGCTAGGTAATTAAGACTGAGCCATTTTATGGCTCACTGCTCACCACAAGCAATATGATAATTAGGTTGTTTGTCTAATCATAAACTTAGCATCAGTTTTTCATGAATAACTGTATTACTGTTATATAGAATCATTGACATCAGACGGGAACCATTTTGCCCATCTTGTCTACCCATTTCTCTGATTTTAAGACTCAGACATTAATCAGTTCTTGGTTTCATCTTAGATTCCAGATAGCTTTATGCCTATTCCATGCATGCTTAAACTTTTCAGCAAACTGACATGAGAAAGGACCATCTTTTTTGGGACGGGGAAAGGTCGTAGTTTTGGAAGCAATGCTGTAAACTTTGTCTCCTCTGACATCAACAAGGCATTTTCGTCCACACAACTGTCACTGGATATTTCCTTTTTTTTGGAGCATTCTCTGTAAACCCTAGAAATGATTGTGCGTGAAAATCCCAGCCCATCTGGCACCAACAACCATGCCACGTTCAAAGTCACTTAAATCCAATTTCTTCCCCATTCTGCTCGGTTTGAAATTCAGCAAGTTGTCTTGACCACATCTACATGCCTAAATGCATTGAGTTGCTGCCATGTGATTGACTGATTAGCTATTTGTGTTAACAAGCAATTAAACAGGTGTACCTAATAAAGTGGGCAGTAAGTGTATATTATGACCCCTTTTGTCTTTATTAAATGACCTGACTGAGCATTCTGTGTTATTATGAATAATGTATTTAATTATTATTAATGCTTTTATATAGCACTATCATTCTGCAGCACTGTTTAGTTGGATAGCTCTGTTGCTATAGATTTCACTTGTGATTGATTTTGTTTTTTGTTTGAGTCAAAATGTATTTTGTTTGCCAGTCCCCAGGCCTCCAGTTACCGTGGAGATAGCTGCACAGTGGTTGTCCTCCCAGATGAGCCCTGGGATATGGTGCCATATCCCAGCACTCCTCCTCACATAAAAGTGCCCCACTACCCACCCACTTCCCCATTAAAAATAGTACGTGTCCCACCAACATTAATCCCAATGATTTGCCAAATATTATGGTTACATAAATGCCACTGGTTAACGTGGTTCAGCTTAGCTATTATTGCATAAGAACAGATGATACATCTGCTTTTATATAACATTCTTAATATGCATTTTCCAGATTTATCTTCAGGGATAAACACATATAAGATCATAAACTCTCACTGCATGTTTAAGCAATGTTTACAGTGATATAAAGCGAAAACAGATGGATTTACTCACACACTCTGGGAATGGTTTTACCTGACACTAGTCTGGTAAAGGATTATGTAATGAACCACACTTCCTGGATCATATTGTGAATGAGAAAGTCAGTCTCTAACTGAGTTCCATTGTTTGTGGGTGGCCTGACCATTAAAGCCTGCTTATTTCTTTTGCTAGACTAATTTATTGTACTGAGATTGTTGAATTATGAAGTAATAATTTTAATCTAATTTGTCCCATCGGATCAACAATGGTTTAGTATACATACTATTTCAGACAAAAATACTAACATCAATTTTCTCATTCCTCAATTTGAGAGAACAATGGTATGTACTTACCATTACTAATTTGAGTATTAGCTATATTAATGTTGGTTGTATGCAACATATGGAGTGAAACTAGGAAGATGACTTATAGTCTATGGACATACCTTTTTTCAAATACTATTAAAATTTTGCATCATATACTAAAATTTACTTTTTATCCGGATAATGTGATTGGTGGGCTGTAATTAGATGTTATATGTAATATCATATATACATAATAGTATTGAAATCACTAACAAACATAAGAACATACTTTATCTAAATGATTACCTGCAACTGATGACTAACCTACTGAACATAAAGAGAACATTCTGTTTTTACTCAAAGTGGCATTCTTTGTATTTTTCCTCTGTAATCTTAACACCCTCTTTCTTTAACACAACTTTTAATGTACACACATGCACGCCAGCTGGCTAATGTAATGTTATAAAAAAACTGCCATCATGTCTCTTTTCCTTTTATTAAATGGTCCAAAAGGAGGGCAGATCACAAGATACAGAAATCCAAGTCCCAGCACCCCAATGTTTCTTAAGGCAGGATCATAACATAATTCAGATAGCAGTGTAACACCTAATGTAGGGGACAAACTATGCTTTTATAATCTGGATTTAAGTGTTCCAATGCTCTTCCTCATGTGTTAATTTGGTATTTCCTTAACAATTTTTCATAAAAATAAGCAAGTGGTGGTAGCAACCTACTAATCTTCTACATACCAAATTCATTAACAGTAGGTGCCATTAGTGCCAGGTTTAAGTGGCCAACTTGTGCAAGAATAAATCTTTGGGGCCTCTACAACATGGCTTCCTCTTGAAGGGACCTACATTACACCCCTTAATTCAGAATTATAATTAATATTGTACAACCTATATCTAATTTAATAAATAGAACAATATGCTTGCTTATTATTTCAACTTTGCACCAGAATTGCTCTTAATGTATAACACCCAGTGCATAACGTTATGGTTTGTTTCCTAAAACAGACCAGAACTGGCCACCTGGTTAACCTGGGCAAACGCTCTTTGTCTGTTTCCTTTGCTGCTATGCACATGGCAGATCTGCCAACATGTTAATGTTGAGCCAGGTACTCTACACATTGCAGCCACTTGCCTTAAAGTGTCATGGCCACTTTTCTTTCCCAGTCTGGCCCTGTTCCAGACATATCAAAAAGCATAAAACTGTATTCACAATTCAGTAATTTCAATGTGTTTATATAAACAGTCTGGTTAACTAAGGTGACTGTAACAGAATTCAGTTTGAGTTGTTCAATTTGTCATAATGCGGTCAGCTATCACTAAAAAGCTTGGTTTGCAATAGCATGTATAATATAAATATTTGAAAGAAGAAGCAGTTTAAAATGTATGTGCTAACAATTAAAGATGGTGAGTTTTTTTTCTTTCTTTTTCTACTAAACATGAACACTCATGTACATATATTCAGCGTTCTCTGAAATTAGCTTTATTACCTTGACAGGACTTGGGCCAGATCAGCCCTTCCCACTGGAGAAATATGCTAGTGTTTGACCTTAATAATGTATAGAAAAAGTTTGGGTTGAAAAAGTCATATGCAATTCATTTATTAAAACATAATTATATATTTACTTAAATTCACTCAATGTTTATTATGATTCTATCTCACAAACTGGCAACCAAACACATTTCTGCTGCCACATTACTGAATTATACAGTAAGTTACAAATAAAATGAAATAAAAACACAAAATCAGAAACATTTAGATACAGATTGTACATTTCAGAATCTGTCCTTGGATTCAGTGGTGTACCAAGGACTGGAGAACAAGTTTGTCTGCCATCCAGTCTGCATGGCATGAGCACAATGAAGGCAGTGAGCCCTAAGCAGAGCAATGCAGTGAGCATGGTCCATAGAAGGAGATAGGCTTTTAGGTGTCATAAATGTACCTCTGTTCAGTAAATATTTAGGCTGTGTGTGAAAAGACTCTCAGAGTTGCAAAAACAATACTTGTTTTGCAGAAGACTGAACAGCAGATGCCCTGCTCGATTTAATAGGATAAAACTACATATAATAAAGTCAACATTTTAAGCATTTTTAGTAACATTTTCTTTGTATACACTGTATGTACAATTAAAGGAGATTTAAAAAATAGGATACAATTCCTGCAACTTGGCATGACCATATAAATAAGCTTTGAACTATAAGTTGCCCCATAAGTAAAAATGCTGCTATTACTTTAACTTACAATCTATTTTGTGCTTTTGTAGAATAATCAGCTATGAATGTTGCCCAGGATATGAAAAAGTTCCAGGAGAAAAGGGATGCCCAGCTGGTAAAGTCATTTTTTTCATTTTATGGATTTATTTTAAATTAATTTGTTATGTGTGCCAGAAGGCTTACAGTTTACGGCTTATGTGTGCATTAAACCACAAAATCTTCCATTGAAAGGCCCAAAAAGTAGTTTGCCAAACCATGCAAACTAAAATACAAATAGTAATTTTACATAGGGCTGTTTTAAAAAGTAGTGGGATCACGTAGCCACCAGGAGAATGTTCCTACTGAACGGACTATTCCATAGCAACTGGAAGAGCTGTCTAATAAAATAGGAACCTTCCACTGATGGCAATGGGATAACACAACTTGTGCTGCACCAGAATTGTTCTTTGAGAAACCTGAACAAGTTTGGGCCCTGTGGCTACTCTGAAGGTCTGTAGGTTTTTCTCTTTCTCTAAAATGTACAAAGTTTAAAAAGTTCATCTATGCTTATTTTTTAATTTGTTACATATGTTATGTATAACACATATTTGACATGTCCTTGATGTTATGTTTATTTATTATAAGATTTATGTTCTTTAAATATACCATTTGCTTTAAATAAGCATAAAATATTTGGAATAATTTAGAAAAAAATATTTTAGAACAAATAGCATATTTGATTAGTTTGTGGGTTACTTTATTTCTTAACTAAATATTTAATATAAATAGTACCTATGAAAGGTTCCATTGTGCAAGCAAGCAGCAATTTTTATTATAATCTCTTTATTAGCCCTGCCACTATCAAATATATATGAAACACTGGGGATTGTTGGAGCAGCTACGACACAATTATACTCAGACAGAGCCAATCTGCGACCAGAAATAGAAGGTCCTGGAAGTTTCACCATCTTTGCACCAAGCAACGAGGCATGGGCTGCTCTGCCAGCTGTAAGTATACCAGAATGCTGTAAAGTACATGGTATAATCACTGTTTCCAATAATGTAGAATAAACACTTCAAACGCTTAGGAACACATCTGTTTTACTGAGCATAACACACCACATGATGTTTTACAGGAAATATTAGATGCTTTAGTGAGCAACGTTAACATTGAGCTTCTGAATGCTCTGCGCTATCATATGGTGGACAGACGTCTCCTTACAGATGAACTAAGACATGGAATAACTATACCTTCAATGTACCAAAACCTGGACATACATGTGCACCATTATCCCAATGGGGTAAGTGATTACTTAGTATGTTTGGGCTTTACACATAGAATATCTGTCTGTCTCTTTTTAAGGGCTGGTGTAAAGGTGAGATCATTCCAATCCTGCATCACATCACTATGGTATTATGTATAGATTTGTTCTCATTATTATATTATTGGCTTAAAGTCTCTGTTTTGATCAAATATCAAACCAACTCCTACCACTATAGACACATATTGCCATATTGGTCCCAGATAGGATAGTACAATCAAGTTTGTAATACCTTTTTATTGGACCAGTTTATAGAAATGAAGGTAACTTCAGATGTACAGGACAGAGACGCAAACACACATTATATGATATATATTATGCTAAAATGGGGCTTTTTAAATTTTGAGTGCTTATGCGGCTATACTTTTATAACACTTTATAAGAAGAGCGCTGCACCACTTTTTCTTGAACTATTATTAACCATTATTGACTTAACATATAAAAATATGTTCAGGTTAATCTGCATGTGCCTATGTTCAGTCATGATACAATAAAATGATAAGTCAGTACATGCATTGCTAAACACCGTTAATACAAGCATGTTTTTATTTAGATTGTTACAGTAAACTGTGCAAGACTGATAAAGGCTGATCATCATGCTACTAATGGTGTAGTCCATGTTATTGACAAAGTAATCACTGCAGTAACAAACAACATAGCCGAAGTTGTGGAAACGGAGGATAACTTAGAAACACTAAAGGTAAGATTATGTTAATAGATTTCAACCTTAACTTGTATATCTGTGAGGCATTTCACAATAGTTGTTTTGCCAAGGAAAAAACATGTTTATCGTGACCATTGCGTGGAGTCTTTATTACTTTTTTATTATAAATATGACGCTGCCTGAGAGGGCTAATATTTATTGAGCCAGCAACAGTTTGTAGTTTTCTATAACCGTAATCCCAGTCTATTTCCACAAATGTCAGCAGCACAGCAGGTTAATGACATTGCCTTATCTGTGGAAGGAATGTTTATGAGAACATTTAGAGTGAAATGTTGTTCAAGAACACATGTTATTCATTAGAATTTTGTCAAGTATCTTAAGAAAAAGAATAAATTATGACTTTTTTCCCCTGTAAAGAAAACCCACTAAAGCCAAGCTGAATTTGTGAGGCAAAATAATTGTGCAATAAGCAATACTTATATTTCAAGCGTCCACTCCACTCTACTTTTGGATTTGATCTCCTCAATCTAAGATGTAGTAGGTGTTTTTAATTGACAGGCATAACCGTACTGGTCTATGTGCCAGCTGCTGTAAATGAGGGCCCTGTGACATGATTTAGGCTGGTCCAGTGTGTAGGGCTACCATAGATCTGCCAAATAGGAAGTGGTAGAAATTAGACCTGTGCAAATGGGGGAAAAAACAATTGAGACAAATTCTTCAGGTCAGTTTTTGGCCAATTCTTTTCGTTCCCTTTCGCTGAAAATTCAGGGGCATTTTTAACCCCTTAACATCCAATGCCTGGCACCTAATTTCATTAAACAAGCTTACATCACTTTCTTCTCTTAAACGGTGTTGCTGTAATGCCTCGATGTTGAGGCATTCAGCAACACCGAGATCGGCATCAGGGGCCATGTCTGGCCCCTTCTCATGGGCGTTAACACCCGCCATACACTGTATGGCGGCAGATGCCTGTTTTAAAAAAGTTTAGGAGGTGATCCACAATCGCCGCCTAAACTTTAATGGTGTAGCTGAAATGCCTCGATAACAGGGGACAGGGACTGTGTTGGGGGGGCAGGGACTGTGATGGTGGATAGGGGCTGTAGTGGGGGTAATAGGGGATTTGGCGGGGTAATAGGAGATTTGGTGGGGTAACAGGGGGGACAAAGGCAATAGGGGGACAAGTGTCCTAGTGGGGGACAAAGGCAATAGGGATAGCAGAGCAGATTATTTATATACATATATAATATATATATATACATAATTAGTACACTAAAAAAATATATGCTTACCTCAGAAAAGATAAGGGAGTGGAAAGGCTGTCCACGGGCTGCAGCAGGAAGAGGGGAGGAGCAATCAGAGAAAAACTTTATTCAGCTCCCACTAGGAGCAGACAGCGACCGCAAAGTAATCAAGCAACTTGCTTTGCGGTCAGAGAGTAATACTAAAGTACATGCCGGACCAGAGGCTGCCTGCCCTGATTGTTGCGGCCGCGGTCCTGACAGCCTGCGGCTCGTGGATTGCCCCAGGAAAGTGACATTTTCCCGGTATTCCTCCAGTCCGGCCCTGACCCTTCGCAACCCACTGAAGACCCAAAAGTGGGTCGTGACCCATGAGTTGAGAACCACTGCCTTAAAGCCAGTCTGCATTACAAGTAATTTCACCTATCCATGAAAAGCATGCACAATGATTTCAATAAGCTTTATTAAATGGCTTCATTTTCAGGCTGCCTTGGCTGCTTCAGGACTAAATACACTCCTAGAGACTGAGGACAAGCAATACACACTTCTGGCTCCTACTGATGAAGCATTTAAGAAAATCCCTGAAGAAACCTTAACCCGTATCCTGGGTGACCCAGAAGCACTGAAAGGTAATATGTTCTTAATATGGACCAGAGTGCGTTAAATACAAAGATTATATGTGGGTATATATATATATATATATATATATATATAATGTTATATACACACATATATATGTATATACATATATATATTGGATATATTGTACCTGTGCAAAAAGCATGGTCCATAAAGACATGATTGGATGAGTTTGGTGTGGAAGAACTTGACTGGCCGGCACAGAGCCCTGAGCTCAACCCGAAATCAATCAAACAACTTTGGGATGAACTAAAAAGGAGATTGCGAGCCAGGCCTTCTTGTCCAACAAGAAGGCCCCACAAAAGCTCTACTGGATGAATGGGCAAAAATTCCCACAGAAACACTCTTTTCTGGAAAGCCTTCCCAGAAGAATGAAAGCTGTTTTAACTGCAAAGGGGGGACCAACTACATAATAATGTCAATGTATTTAGAATTCAATGTCATAAACGTTGTACCTGGTGTAATCTCCATATGTCACAATATATGGGGATGACAATTCTTTAACTGACTGGAAGAAGTGGCTTCCTATTACCCGGGTTCAAAAAACCACCAATCTAAGGCATAAATATTGGGGGTTCTGTCACACTATATTGCCATATATTGCTAGGCCTGCTTCTATGTCAAACTACCCCGAGTTGGTAAGTCCTGTATAAATTGTCATGGCTAAGAGCTGAATCAATGCAATTACACTGCATTTTAACCTGAATGAGACTCTCAAGCAATTTGAAGCCTTCTCCGGACACCTGTGTGACAGGAGGGGCCGATCAAATACACCCTAAGGTTTTGTCAGAATCTGCAAATATGTATAGCCAAAATTATTAAAAAATAAAGGAGTGCACAACCTCAGAAGCAAAAGGCATACAAATTTAAATTCTGAGATTGCTACTAGAACAATAACAAGTACAAAAAAACAAAGCAGAAATTCTGTGCATACCCAGTGAATACCATTCAAAAAACACCTGAGGCATAAACATTGGGGATTCCGTCATGCTATATGACCATATACAAGTTCTGCTTTTCCCAATACCATATGGCTATGGGATCGTGTCCAGCCATTTTCCTGAGCCCATTTCAATTTCTAGTAAAAGAGGGAAACGTCTACACAAACATCACCTAAGGCATTTGATCTATAAAGATTGCATTATTATATGTTGGTTATCTACAGGAGGTCTGCTCAGGGTTAGGATGAATAAACATTAAGGATGAATTTTCATCTCCCATACCATGTAATTAATGAACCGAATAGAATGCTTCCCAATCTTTAGGCTCTGTTAGTGTTCGAGCTAATCTGCTTTATTTAACAAATAATCTTTCTTTATTACTATAGAATATCCAAGCCCTTCACAGTTAAAATTAAATAAGTAGTAGTTCCCTACTACTTACTTAATACATTTTCACAAAAAGATGTATTGTTCAATAAAAGTGTTGTCTAACTGAACATTTTAAGGAAGAATTTAAAATATAGTTGTTTTCTCTATTTAGATCTCCTACACCACCACATTTTACGTTCTGCTCAATGTTCTGAAGCAATCATTGCTGGATCTTCCATGGAGACTTTAGAGGGCTCTTCTCTAGAAGTTGGGTGCCTCGGGGAAGAACTTACACTCAATGGAAAAGCAATTATTTCCAAGAAGGATATATTGGCCACTAATGGTGTTGTTCACTTCATTGATGAATTATTAATACCAGATGCAGGTATGACTGGTTTACAACAATATTTTTCTAACTTGTATTAAAACACCCCAACAACTTGGGTCACTTGAAACAGTGTGATTCACAAATAGAATCCTAGTTAAATTGTCAAAGCTATTTTTTCCCTCCCACTTGGAATTATGTTTGACGACTCATGCTGGGACAAATAGTCTTTGTCCATTGCAACCAAGGGAGTGCAGACCTCAACATGATTAGACATCAGCAGGAAAATTCCACTGGTAAACTAGACTATGATGGATGATGGCCTCCTCTCTCTCCCCTGCCAAGACAAATGTTAAATTGAGGTGGTGAGGGATCAAAACACTACTTCATTATGCTACAGATCTCTTTTACAACTATGGTGAAAAAATACTCTATGAGCTAGAGATACTATTGAACAAAGATAGTAAAGAAAAAATATACACTGTTTATTCTGCTTGGTTTATGTGACTTTGTCTGACTTTCCGATTGCCGTAACCTAGTTGCATCTCTTTTGGGTATTTCATTTTTCAGCAAAAACCTTAACTGAACTAGGAAAAGATTCCGATGTTTCTGTTGCCATTGACCTCTTCAGACAAGCTGGTCTAGACTCTCATCTTGTAAATGAAAGGGTGACTGTCATTGCTCCACACAACAATGTGTTTAAAGGTTTGTCTCTTCATAGGATTTTAAGATATATGCATATAAATGCCAATGTATTGTTGCTTTTTACAGTTCCAATAGAAAAGTATTTTGATCATATACTGCGTGTCTGGGTAGCATTAATAATTATACTTTAATAAAAAGACTGCAAGAAGAAATGACTATTGATTTTTAGTGAAATATCTACATGGGTGTACAGAAGCCCTTTATCAGTAACCATTACTCCAAGTTTAAATTTAAAAGACAAATTAATAATTTGCAAACCCTTTTGCAATTGTGTTAGCAGAGCTACAAATTTCCTTGTTTTCTATGAAAAAAGTGACCCCAAATTTTTGAATGATAGTGTAAATATAAAATATATCTATAATCAATAATCATATTGAAGTATATTAATAATAGCAGCTTAATGATTTATAAATCTGATGCCCAGAGAACTGTTTATAGAGCATGTTACTTTAGCTGTTTGACCATTTTTTTAAAAAGATCAGTCATGTAAACATATTTTGTGAAATTATTTTTATTGCAAAACAAACCCCACTTTTGAAAAAAAAGCCAAAATCACAATACTTCACAATTTACCAAATGCATAATAATAATTCGACCTTTCAACATCATATCCCTTTCCGCTAAACTTGATATGACAGTATGTTCTGTAAATCTCCATTTCTTCACACCTCATACTTAGACCCTCTGGAACTTCTGTTTGATGAATGTCATTTGTAATCTTATGCAATATGGGATCTTTCATACATTCAATGTTATATGTTTCAAACATTCTTTGATTTGTTTGTTTATATAATTTATTAGATGGAACACCCAGAATTGACAGAGGCTTGTCGAACTTACTTCAGAATCATATTATAAAAGATCAGCTTTCCTCCAAGTACCTCTATCATGGACAAGTTCTAGAGACAGTTGGTGGAAAAAAACTTAGAGTATTTGTATACCGAAATGTAAGTTCCTTGTTTACTTTTTGATAAATTCACAAGTATTTGTTGATCCTAGATTTTTTTTATTATCTCTTCAGCATTGTGTTTATTCACACAGAAAATGTAGAAATATTTTTAATGATAGAGCCGCACTTAAAATTTGACTTTTTCAAGATGCACAGTTATGTGTTAGAAAGTCACAAATAAGTAAAACTAGTAAATAAGTAAACAAGTGTGTTTGTCTTTCTTATCAATGTGACAAATGGTGATATCCTCAGCTGTTTTACATAGTTTGTAATGTGGTCAAACCACTATGCTGTACGTTATAGCAAGATGAAAAATTTATAGTACTACTATAAAGGAAATCACACGCCTGTATATCTATATTGCCTTTAAAACACCCCCACGCGCACAGAGCATGCCTGCCAACTGTTCTGATTTGGACAGAACAGTCTCAGTTTTGGTACTGCCTATCCCTACCTCTGTCCTGCTTTCCAGGGGTGGAGGAAGGGCGAGGCGAGAGAGGCACTCACCTCGGGTGCAGCTACGAGGGGGTTCACAGGCGCCCGATCAGCAGCTGCAGCCTGCAGGACTAGTTGGGAGACCACAATCTCCCGGTGGTCGGCACAACATTGGGGAGTGTGAGGTCTGTCCCGAGCACCGGGATATGACGTTGTACCCCTGCACTCTGCATCAATAGATCAATAGATCAATAGCCTGCGCATAGTGATAAGGAAGCACTAAAGCAAAGGTCTACAGTGACAGACCTCGCGCTCTTACAACTGGATGGAGCATGGGGTAAGAGATGGTGAGAAAAGGGGTGTAAGGGCAGTGAAGGTATTTGTAAGCTGGCGTGTAGGGGCTGTGTATTTCTATATGTGTGTGTAAAGGCAGGTATGTGTCAGGGCAATGTATGTGTATATGTGTGTGTGTAAAGGCGTGTGTGTTTAATGAAAGTATATGTGTGTATTGACGTGTGTAAGGGCAGCATGTATGGGCAGTCACGTGTAAGGGCAGTGTATGTGGATATGTGTGTAAATGCAGGTGTGTGCAAGGACAGTGTATGTTTATATGTGTGTAAAGACGTGTGTGTAAGGGGAGTGTATGTGTATGCAGGTGTGTGTAAGGGCAGGTGTGTGTAAGAGCAGGTGTGTGCAAGGGTCCTGGGAGGAAAGCTAACATTAACTTTATTAATATTTTTTTTTTTAAATCTATCCTGCTGTGAACTACTCTTCCAATGATGGTCAGTGAGCATTATGGTGGACCCATGAGAATCATCATTTAGTCTGAGAATCATTGTGTTGGTTATTTTTCATACGCATGCCTGCACAGCTGGGAACTATTGCCGAGTGAAGCACCACTTCTCCGGGTTCAGGGCCAAATCCCCTGGGTCACGGGAGCGGGGTCCTGAGACGCCCTGCTCCCCGCCCATTTTCCCTTTAAATGGGGGTCTTTTCCAGGTATGCAATCGTAAAGTGCAATTGCTTGTATTGGTGAGTTCCGCAAAAAGCGAAAAGCGAAAAAAAAAAAGTGTCCCTCTTCCACTTTTTGAAATGTTGGGAGGTGTGCACAGAGAATGAATCACAACATCCAAAGTAGAGATATTACAGTAATGTGAACAAATGCTGGTGATTCATTTTGAGTCATTTTATCTGTCATGGGCTTTATAAACCACCCCTAATATTTCTTATCAAAGAGAAACTGTTACTGACTTTAGTTTAAAAAATATATGCTAGAAAAGATGACCAATTTATTTAATTTCAGGCACTTTGCATTGAAAATAGCTGTATTGATGCACATGACAAAAAAGGAAGATATGGTACATTGTTCGTTGTGGACAAGTTATTGACCCCACCTACAGGAAATGTAATGGATGTCTTAAAAGCTGACAATCAGTTCAGGTAATATTAAAAAATACTTTTCTGTATGCATTTTGTCTACTTGATCAAAAATATGGTGTGAAATCCCCCAACTTTTAATGTATTTATCTGTATTAAAATATCCTTCCTAATGTTGGCATTAACATCATTACAGAGGTTCCATTGTAAAAGTTTGTTACATCCTTACAGAAAATTGCTTAAAAAATGTGTTTTTTTTACTAAATAATTCTTGAAGTCACCAGAGTTAAAGCTGAAAGGTGCCTTTCTTTCTTTTTACATTTTAGATTTTATTCTTTAAAAAGCATGTAAATTTCAGCACAGAGTATACTTGTTAACCCCTTCTTTACTTGCTGTTCCCCAAAATGTATACAGTGTTTTTTTCAAGCTGAGATAGGGCCTTGTTTTTTTCTAACTGTGCATCACATCACATGATATAATGGATTTTTAAACATGACCTACCAACTACTTATAGATTCTTAACAAACAAGAAATATACAATTAAAAAACACATATGGGAGGTAATTTCATATAAATATAGTAATGGTCAAAATGTGTCCACATTTATTGACTTTCAATATGTCAAATGTCTGTGTTAAAACATTGTCAAGATGAGGTTCTCCTGTACATGCTTCTCATGCTCTAAAAATAACAGCAGTTATTGACCAAACATCTTGTTTATGCAGCATGTTGGTGGCTGCAATCCAATCTGCTGGGCTTACAGAGACATTAAACAGAGAAGGAGCATTCACTGTCTTCGCTCCCACAGATGAAGCCTTCCGAGCTCTTCCACGAGGAGAACTAAATAAGCTTTTAGGTATGCATGGTTCATTGTTCAACATTGTCTACTCTCTATGAAGATGGGTGGGAGCTTTCAGCATGTTTTAGTCTGAAACACCAATTCTCAAGAAATCATTAAGCAGCACTACTGAATTTACAGACACCACTAGGTACTAGGCCAGGGGTGTCCAAGTTTTTTCTGCAGTGGGCCACTTCATCAGAAATGTATGTGTGTGTGGGATGCACTCATTTTTCACTGAGAGATAATATGGCCTTTTAGCTTTATAATGCATATTAATACAGGGTTAATTTGGCGATACTGAAAAAAGCAGTGGAAAAGTTTTTTTGATCAACACTAAAATACTTAAACAGTAAAACAAAGTCAGTCCACAAACCATTTAAAACAAGTTTAAAAACTGCACAAGGCTGGAGTACACAGTGGGTAAAAACTGGATTTAAGCTGGCTGACGCACACTGGAGGCAGGGCCAGATTAAGACACCCAAACACACACACCAGGACAGGCTCTTTCACACTGACCCCCAAACACGAGGACAGGCTCTGCCACACCGATCCCATACACACACACACCAGGACAGGCTCTGCCACACCGACCCCCAAACACACACACCAGGACTGGCTCTCCCTCACCGTCCGCCCAAACACAACAAACCAGGACAGGCCTGCCACCTGACACGCAAACACACACACACAGGACAGGCCTGTCACACTGACCCCAACACACACACCAGGACAGGCTCTGCCACACGACACACCAAACACACACACATCAGGACAGCTCTGCCACACTGACACCAAGACAGGCTCTACCACAACCCGACACCCAAAACACACACACCAGGACAGCTCTCCACACAACACCCAAACACACAGCACCAGGACAGGCTCTGTCACACCGACACCCAAACACACACACCACCAGGCCGCACTGAAGCATAAAAAAAATATTTTCTACATGGCTTTGTCATTAACTGCCCCCTGTATTTTTGCCCCCTTGTGTATTGATACCCCAGCCTGGCCCCTTTAGTATTGATCAATGTGTCCAACTTTGTGTATTGCCCCCCTTTGTGCATTTATGCCCCCACACCCATATATATTGATTTATGTGATGCCCCAGCCAATCCCCTCCCTTGTGTATTGATGCCCCCACCCTTTTTGTATTGGTTAATGCGATGCCCAACCAACCTCTTGTATATTAATCCCCCCACTGCCATGTGTATTACCCCCAGCCAACCCCCTATTGGTTTTGTAATGCCACAACCGAGCCAGCCCCCTTTTGCATTATTAAATTTTTGTCACAAGGGAATCCCCCACCCCGAATATGGGTCCACTTTCCTATAACCCCTATTTGTTTATAATACTTAAATTTTTTATTTTTTTCTTACCTGCTGCCCTCTCCCTGTCAGGAGGAACTCTTCTGTTAGCCCACCCCCTTGAACATCACGTCTTAAAAGGGGCAGGACGAAGAGCTGAGGCACTGCTGCCACTGGGCGGCCCAGATGCAAAGTTCAAAGCAGCAGTTGTGCAGCCGTTTTGAATGCGGCCCACCAGGAAAAATCTCCCGGGGGCCAGTCCGCACCTCAAAGTCAGGCGGGCCGCATTTGGCCAGTGGGCCACATGTTGGACGCCCCTGTACAAGGCATTCACTAAATCATTCAGTTGCCTTTATGGAACATAAGAGTAGATTTTGTTGTAATAATTAAACATATGTCTTCAAAGTGACACAGGAAAAATAACCAGGAAGACAAAATAATGTTGTGAATGAATTAACTTAATATTCATACCAATAATACAACTGAAGATTTACTGTAAATGCAGAAAATTGTAAAAATGTTATTAGCAAAGACAAAAACTTACTATGAATTATCTATGATTTTTTATCTTACTGTAAAAGGAAACTTCAATGAATATTTAAGTTATTAAAAGATTGTGCGTTTATATTCCCTGGCAAAAAGCCTGGAAGTTGTCCTTCAAACATCAAACATCATTTTAATGCTTAAAGATTATTGGATGTAAGAAATACTAACATACTAATTGCTATACAATTTTATTTTTGTTTGAAGGTAATACAAAGGAACTATCCAGTCTTTTAAAATATCACATTGCTGATGAGATATTGGTCAATGGAGGTGTTAGCCAACTTGTGAGACTAAAATCATTACAGGGTGAAAAACTGGAAGCAAGTTCAGTAAGTAAAATTTACTTGTATGTGTGTGTGGACTTCCTACTAATGTAGCATTTAGCTCCCCTAGTGTTCAGTAATATACCAAGCTGTCTGCTTCGTATTGAAGTAAGAACCCGACATGTGCAGTGTTCTAAAAAATGGCACCATGAAATATGGAGCTATATTTAATTATTTCCATGCCTGGTTTTAATTCCCAGTCTGGCCCTGCTCACAATTAGGGCATCTGATCACTGTGTAGGACAGAATGTCTAGTCACGTAACAGTTATGATATTTACGAGGCAAACAAGATAACTTCCCATAACAACACATCCAGTATGTTTGGATTCTGTGATTATTATCCAAAGGAGTAGTACAGTGTAACCAATGGTTTGCTCTTCTCTTTTTTTATTTTTACAGAAAAATCACACTCTGCAAGTAAACAAAGTTCCAGTTTCCCAAGGAGACATTATGGCAACAAATGGTGTAATTCATGCTATCAACACTATGCTACAAACACCAGGTGAGTATTTTAGAGATTGTATGGATGATGGGCACAGCACTACATTTAAAACCATTACACCTATACATTTTAACACCAGATTTCAAGATAGAATATATAATGGACATTAAAGCTATATTCATACATGGAAACTTACCAAACAGAATGAGCTGTTGGTATATGGAATGGACTTGGCTAGCTGAAAAAAAGGTGTGATAAGTGTAGGTGAACACTGCCCTCTCATCCTCTCAAGTACTATGCTGGATGCTTGGTAATCAGCTGGGAAACCCAGAGCCCCCAAGGCAGATTAGTCCAAAAAATATATCTTTAGTTAAAGGTGATAACATTTATTGGGCCAAAGTAGAGAAATAAGCTTTTAGGATTTCAGAGAGCTCTTATTCAAAAAATTTATGTGACTCTTATCTAGGTTGTCCAAATAAAAGGCACCACATTTGACTAAAGACTCCATGGCAGCTCCAGAGTATTTCCAGATATAGATATATTAAAGTGAAATCTGTTTTTACAAATGACAAGTTGTTACTTGATATTTGTGTGAAATGGTCCCAATGTTCCCAATACCTTGTGCTAACCAGTTGGCTGGTATTTATAGGTAAAAAGTAAAAAATTGCATGAAAATTTCCAGCCTTTATTTCAATGCTGGCACAGACCAATGAAAACCTACAAATACAGTGGCCATAAATGCTATGCACACATGTGTAAAGAGTAGAGGAATCTTGCTCACCCCCTGGCAAGTCTGGTTTTTCATAAGTACGATATTTTATACAAACATACGCTAGCAATGTTGCCAGTTTTTCTTGGACGTTTGCAGAAATAAAAGGATATACAGTCAAGTCTGATAACATAAATACCAGTTTAATATCCTTTGTGTGCTCAGGAATGAACTGGCAGCCCTGGAAATATTTGGACACCAGCCCCATTATTTTTTTTTGCATGGTTGAACTACAAACAGGCTGTTTCAGGGCCAGAGATGGCTGAGATAAGATGTTTGGGTACAAAGATGGAACAGATAAGCTGTTTGGGACATGTTGCTTGTGTTTGGGACAGGGACCACCTGGTGTGATGTATAGGTATACGCCACACCAGATGGTCCCTGTCCCAAACACCTTTGTACCCAAACATCTTATCTCAGCCATCTCTGGCCCTGAAACAGCCTACCTGTACCATCTCTGCCCCCACCATCTCTGCCTCTAAGCAGCATGCCTTTGCCACCTCTATCCCATCATTTCTCTCCCCTTAACAGCCTACCTCTGCCCCTTAACAGCCTGTTTGTGCCACCTCTGCCCCTAAAGCATCTCTGCCCCCCCATCTCTGCCTCTAAGGAACAAGCCTGTGCCACCTCTGCCCCTGAAACAACCTGCCTGGATAATGCTGCCCCTAAAACAGCCTGTCTGTGCCACCTCTGCCCCTAAAACAGCCTGCTTGTGCCCCCTCTGCCCCTGAAGCAGCCTGTCTGTGCCACATTCTGTCCCTGAAGCAACCTGCCTGTGCCATTTCTGCCCCTAAATACTTTAATTCACTAATTTCTGCAGATCTACAGATTTCACTGGTCCAGTCAGTTGACTTTGGAGCCTTGTTGATGTCTATGCAGCCCGACGGCAGCCTAATGTGGGCCTGCAGCTTACTCAAAGGAGAAACAGAAAAGAGTGTTTCCTTGCACAGTGTGCAAACTCCACAGCAGTAAGCTGCGGGCCTGCATTGGGCAGCTGTCAGGCTGCACAGACATCTGTGTGACACCGGTGCTGCTTGGCTGGCCTCCAGACCAACCAGCCCACCGGCTAATCTGCCAGTTTCCCCGGTAGGCCAGTCTCCACATAGTGCTGCGGGCCCGCGTTGGGCGGCTGTCAGGCCGCACAGACATCTTTGTGACACCGGTGCTGCTCGGCTGGCCTCCAGACCACCCAGCCCACCAGTTAATCTGCCAGTTTCCCGGTAGGCCAGTCTCGCCCTTTGTGTGTGCTTCTTTATACATAAGGCAATAATATAGTTAGTGTAAAATAATAATATTATGTAAATAATTACATAATTTATTCTTTCTTTCTTCTTCTTCCTCTTTTTTAGCAAAAACACAAGAACGAGGAGATGAGCTATCGGATTCTGGGCTAGAAATAATTCGTCAAGCAGCTGCATATTCCAAGGTAAATTAACTTGAGAAAGAAGGAAGCATAGAAACATAGAATTTGATGGCAGATAAGATCCATTCGGCACAATTAGTCTGCCCCTTTTGTCCTGATGTGAGAGGATTAAACCCCTATCAGTCTTTGGTCTGGACCTATAGTGAGGACAGGTCTATCCCATGCCTGTTTAAATTCCCTCTCTCTTCTTTCCTGCAAGCCACACATAGTAAGATTCTTTAATCTTTCCTGATAATCTTTGTAGCCCTCCTCTAAACTTTTGCCAATGTGTCAATATCCTTCTGAGATGGTGTCTCCAGAACCGTACACAATGCTGTAGGTGGTCCTCACCTAGAGTACCTAGAGTACATCTCCAGAAGTATGGACTAGAGATCTGTAAAGTGGCATAATCACCTCCCTCTTCCTGCTACTACTGCCTCTCTCTATGCAACCCAGCATCCTGCTTGCTTTTTCAGACGTTTTGTTGCAGAAATGCTTAAGTCATCAGAAATAATTACTCCTAAGTCCCTCTGTGTCCCCAGTGCTATATTCTACCCTGGAATTTTTGGACCCAGGGTCCTCTTCACCTGTTGTTTCTGTACGTCATATTGTTATGTTACATACTACTTGTTATGTCCTGTCTAGCCATTGTACAGCACTACGGAATTTGATGGCGCTATATAAAACAATAAATAATAATCAACAACTCCTCCCTGGGCTATTAGCTTTCAATCACAAGAAAAATTAAGTTAGCTGACAGGATCTTGATGCATACTTAATATATCAGATTGACACTTTGCAAATAATTGTTTAAGACTCTTTGTAAAATGCACATTGGATAGAGTCTTATTGTTAAACGTTAGAACCACTATGGGCCTTGTTGACATTAGCTCAGTAAACACCAATTCACTTAGGCACAAGGAATGTATAGTGGTAGTGTAATATATGAGTAATCATTGGCTTCAAGTTTGTTAAGTAAATAATGTGTGACTTAACCCCTTCAATCCCAGGGGTTTTTGGTACCTCAGGTCCCGGAGCAATTGTGTACCCATGTAAAATATATATTGTTTTTTTAAGGAGAGATAGAGCTTTCTTTTCCCGGAAGGGAATGCCCGATCGCACAATCAGCATTTAAAAATGTAACAGCTTTCCGGCTTTCATGTCGGAAGCTGTTACAGGAGATCGGACAGCAGAAAGCCAGCGATGCCAGCTTTTGCTGTCAGGGGGGAGTCCAGCCTGATCTGCCGTGCAGTGGCAGGCATGTGTCCCTGCCGCTGCAAGAAGGGCAGGACGTACCGGTACGTCTATAGGAGATTCTTGGGATGCGTTTTTTGGGCATACAGGTACAGCCATAGGGGACTAAAGGGGTTAAATTATATGTGTTTGTTCATACGCAATGTCATGCACTGGCACCATGTTTACAATTAGAATGGCTATAAAGTTTGCTTATTTCAGTCTGATCCTATACTGGGAACAAACTGGTAGACATTTATTGTATGTTTTTTTTCACAACCACAATGCTAAATATATGTCACTTTTTTCCCCAGATCTCCCAGAGGAGTGCTCGATTAGGTAATAAACTCTATAACCACTATGTTTTTAATACATAACAAAATAATGTAACGTTCCTGTGGCTTTTAATTGTTGAAGAGACAGCAATGCCTCTAATGTTAACGTAAGAAAAAGTAAGGTAGCTTTCTGCTCACTCCAACTCTCCTATAGTATATACATGAACACATAAGAGTTCATCAACATATGGGGATTCCTTACGTAATAAAGGGGTAAAAAAGGGTGGAAACCATTGTTTGAAACCACACGCAATAAATTGTTTAAATATGTATCCTGTGGTTTACTTATTAATTTTTTTTTTCTCCAGCACCTGCACATTCTAAATTAGTGCCAAGAAGACGTCAATAAACCTTAGATTTTGGGCAAAAAGACACTTCTACCATTTGTTCTTCTGGATATGTAATAACAACAATGTCACAATTTTGTATGCAACTATTTTGGATTGATTTTTATGTGACAATGTAAGAGCTCTAAATACCACTCTGTGACCACACTTGCGTATTATAATTATTTTGCTAGATATCTATTGTAGTGATGTAAGAAAACATACACTTGTATTAGCAGTAATGTGGTAAGAAAAATCAGTATATGATGCAAATTTTCATCCAAGAAAATATTAATGAAAAAATGTAAACCTTAATGAAGAATAGTAAATTTGTCTGTGTTCCCATGTATGTCTTTTAATTCTTTGATATATAAAAAAATAAATTTGTCTAAAAAGTTACTGAATTGCCAAAACAATAATTAGTTTTGTTTGTTTTATTTTGTTTTATGTATTTGCTAGCACACATTTTAGCAAAATATATTTTTCTAAGTTATATTTCTTTGTCATAATTTTAAAGACACTTTGAAGAAAAAAGTAGAAGACCATAAAGTTATTTTGTACATTAAATAATTATGTAACACATTTTTAACCCCTTAAGGACTAGGCTGTGTTTTACCTTTTGTACCATTGGGACCGAGGCTGTTTTAACACTTTTGCGGCGCTCGTGTTTAGATGTAATTTTCTCCTCACTCATTTAGTAAACCCACACAAATTATATATTGTTTTCTTCAGGACAAGAAGGGCTTTCTTCAGATACCATAGTTTTGATCATATTATCTAATTTCCCATAAAAAAATAATAAAATATGATGAAAAATGTAAAAAAAAAACACATTTTCTTACTTTTACCCAAAAAATCTTTTACTCATCCAAAAAAGCTAATGAAAAAACCTACTAAATACATTCTACTATTTGTCCTGAGTTTCGAAATACCCAATGTTTTTATGTTTTTTTGCTTTTTTCTGCACGTTATGGAGCATTAAGTACAAGTAGCGTTTTGCTATTTCAAAACCATTTTTTCCAAATCTGGTAATTCTTCCCCCCTATGTGCCATTTCGGGTATTTACGCAATTTACCCCATCAAATCATATATTTTTGAAAACTAGACACCCCAGGGTATTTCAAATGCTAGAATATAGTGTATGGCGGAAGTTGACGCCCACGTCGAGGGGCCAGGCTTGGCCCATGATGCCGATCTCGGTATTGCTGAATGCCTCGACATCGAGGCATTACAGCAACACCGTTTAAGCTTAGAAAGTGATAGTTGATCACTTTCTAAGCTTGTTTAAGTCTCATGACGTGTCAATGGACATTAAGGGGTTAAAACTTCGACATTCCACTTAAGTTTAACCACTCCTCATCCCTTGTTACACCAAGTACTTGTAGATTTCTAAATTATATGCAGTAGAGATTCAAAATATTTTTTTTTTGCTTTATTATCTCTCAGGTCATCTTAGAAACATAATCAAAGTAATAAACCAGGCTCTCATTCCAACTAAAACAAAATTATTCAACATCATCAGCTTTTCCCCATCATTCTCCATCATTTTAATTACACATTTTAATTACACTTAACACACTTAAGTGTTAAGTGTCATATTAACTTGAGTTTTATGTAACATTAGCAATGCACCATTTATTTTATTTTTTACATTTTATTTTTATACTATATGAAAAAATGTAAAAGTAAAATCTACTATTTTATTGTTAGTTCTTGTAATCCACATTACATAAAATTGGGGATTATACCTGTAGAACGCAGTATGAGGTGCCAACAACATTTCTAGGCATGTCTTATGTTATGCTATCCTTATCATGTTTGCCTAGGAAGAAGAAATTCCTTAACTGTATTCTGTCTCGCTGCTCTGGAATTTCAAATACGTGCTTCACTTCTGTGCAGTATGCGTCATATTGCTTCTGTTTATATCACTTACTTCATAGTCTAGCTCCTATGTAAGTACATTTTGTTACATTAGGGTGGAAATGCTAATTATTTGAGAAAACATAATGAAATTAACTGCTACGTGAAAATATAATGTACTTGTCTCATTTAGGTTATAATAACATGATACATATATATCTGGGATTTTTTATTAGGTTTTATTTTAACATCCTGTAAATGTTACACAATAAAGTATAAAGTAAGAGTGTGTGTGTGTGTGTAGCACTGTGCAGACTTTAGAAACAGTAGAAGATGGGATTCAACTGCATTTTTTTGCAAAAAATAAAGCAGGCACAAGTCAGATGCTTAGTTACAAAAAAGTGGACAGGATGAACTGTAAAACTTCAGAGGTAGAATTAGCCCACCTCAAACCACCAACATTATTCCTTTAAACATTGAGCGGAAGGTGGTATCTTAATCTGTTAAATGTCACAATGTAAATTTAGTTCATATAACCAAATCCCATATACAGACATCGTAGCCATGCTGTTACCTGGTATCAGCTTATACTGTTTTGGCTTTTTATTAGAAATATTGCCTGTTTTGTAATGTACAGTCAATAAAGACCAGACACTTTTTATACTTGAGTTATATAGTCTAATGTGGTTTAATGTCTATAAACTCAGCAGTCACCTGTTTGGGTTGACTCTTTATGAACTGTAAGATAAACAATCTATTGTGGCGCCATCTTTAACACAATAGAAAGAGTTAATGCAACTAAGTCTTTATGACCACAAATGTGTTCATAAGGACCTGCATCAGTTTTCTATATGTGCTTTCCAGTCAACCTCTAAGGGACCTCTACAGCACCCCCCGGCCAACGGGGGCTGTAAACAGCTTCTTAATTGCCTTGAAAAGTAGAGCCACCTCTGCACTCCATCCATTGTTCATTGTGTGAATGCATTTCTTTTCAGACTTTACATCAGTGGCATGATTTCCCCTTCAGCAATATTAAGTTATTTAGTCCAGTTTTTGTGTGCTGTACCATCAAGATATTAAACATGAATAATCTTCTGGACGTAGATGTAGTTATGGCTGACTAATCCAAAAATCCCAATATATTTACTAATATACAAGACATTATAATGAGGGTTCATTCAACAAATTAACCAAATATTCTTTTTAAAATAGATTAGGAAATGTCTTATTTTATTGTATGGCATTTTAAATAAAACAATTCCACTAATAATGGAAACTGGTTGCTGTGAAATTTTGTCTAAATCTGAGCCATGTTATTAAAAAACATTTTGGAAACATCTCTTATTCAGTGATCACATTCAGTATTTTGTCTTTTAATATTATCACTACCAGGAACTATTGCTACTAGGATTTTCAAGTATCATTCATGTTACTAATCAATAGACATGTAAAACATGTGGATTTTATTTTATTTACTAATTATCTGTTGGATCCTTATTTATAACTCCAAAACTATATTTCTAAACAAAATGATTTTGCATTTTGAATAAAGCTGGATTTTGTTTTTAATATTAATACTGGCTTCATTTCCCGATTCTGAATAGATCTTGTCATTTGTTCTCAAATTCAGATGGGATATTCAGTCAACTCCAGTTTTATGTGTCAATGTTATGGTAAGGTCAATTGTTTATTTGGTAAGGATACAATCAGTTGTAACCTCTAACCATTCATCTTTTTTATCTAACATGAATTCTGTAGTCAAGATATAGGAGTTTTGCTAATTTTTCATTTTGAGGTTTAATCACTAAAATAAGTTGATTGGAGAGTATGCAAGAGAGTTGTGGTTTCAGCTCATTGACTTCACTTTATGAAAAGCCAACACTGGCAAGTTACCGATAATAAGGGCTGAGCTGGCCCTGCAGATTGTTTATTTAACGGGTGAGGAGACCAAAGAAATGTCACAGATTACATTATTATATGATTACAACGACACACTATACAGAGCCAGCTAAGTTATTCTTGCAGCCAAAAGCCATAAATGAAGCCAGTTAAATGTTCCTTATAATTTAGTTGGTGAACATGACTAACACTTAAAAAGATCTCAGGAAAATATGATTCTTAGGCAATGAAAGGAAAATAATTATGTTTTCAAAGGACTTTGACCATTGTTCCTGTCTTGTGAATATTAGAAATGTGCAAATGGGCCAAAAGTGATTCAGACAATTTTTTTATTTTTTTTAGTTTTTGGCCCATTCGTGTTTGGGCAATGAATGTTGTTCCCTGTTCGGTTCTGACAAAAGTTTGGGGCATTTTTAATTTGGGGATTAAATTGGTCCCCATATTTACTCTTATTCACTGACACTCTCATTCATGTTCACTCTCTCACACACTCTCTAAATGTACCCCTACCTTCTCTGCTGACCATTGACATCTCATTCATCTTCTATCTTTTGGAGGATCAGGGCGAGGACATCACCCCATATTGCCCCACATTCAAGTGAGGGAAAAATTACAGCGCTTTCAGTGACCCCTTCTCCACAGGAATCCGAACGCACAAGTCAATCAAGTCAATGAATTCAAATATTTTTCTAAAACAGATTCCATCTGATGTTGTGTGGCTACCACTGGTGTTTGTGTGTGCAGTATAGGTGACGAGATAGACTACAGCTGTTTCTACTACCATGCTAGGAATTCTGGGACTTGTACATAAATAAATTACATTATTACTTCTGTTGTATTGTCTGGTTGTAAGCAAGTGCACAGTATATTTATTGACAAACCTAAACTAGAATATTGTTAAACAGGTCGCAACTTTCAGTATATTTTGAGACTCAGTGAGGTTACTTATAACTTTTTAAACAGTTTTTTTTATAATTAGCCCCATTTTATCCAACTGGTTTTTTTTTTAAAGCTGGATTGCACATATGCTGCTGTCTGTTTCATTGCCTCTTAAATATTTCAGAAAAGATTCTAAACTAAAAGTTTTGTTAAAAGTTATGTAATCACTTTATTAGAACAAATGCTTCACACGTACACAATCTAATTATTAACACGCATTTATTCACATATACTAGGCCTGTTGAAAGCTTGTTACAATCCATATGCAACAAATAAGGAGGGTAAGAGGTTCAATGGAAGTTCTGGTAATACATAAATTATTCCCATCTCAGCCCACTTGTTTTCACATTTTCGAGACACGTCTAAGCTAATAGTACATTTTTAGAACATTTTCTCCTACACTGTTTTCTGTTTAGCAAATGGAAAATGCCACCTGTTCAAAAAATATTTTACTAAACTTTTGTAGTATTTTACATAAAATAGCACCTCTTAGGCAGCAGCTGCCAATTTTCATGATGCAAATGTTAACAAAATATAATAGGTATGTAGAATAAACACAGCATAAAACTTCAGTCACATATAATGTACAAAACAGACACACAATAACTGGTGATTACAAAAATTCAGTGTGTATTTGATTTTATTTGTGGGACTCTTAGATATATATTACTAGATAATAAAGCCGACGGGACCGCAGACACAGTGGATGGGATGATGATTTATTCTCCCTTGCTCTGGTAAAGCATAGAGAAATGGGCATTGTCCACCCGCAAGCGAGCAACTCCCACATGCTGCTTCTCACCATAGGACGAGCTCTTCCCTTTGAAACGAATGCAATGAAATACTGTGTTTTTCACTTAATTAGTTACACAAAACTATTCTTGATTCGTTCTTTCCCTGCACCACACTGAGTTGACTGTTTATGGCAATGCTAATGAAACCCTTTCCTCCTTAGACTTTTAATGGTCAGAGCGTTAGTCTCTGGGTGATTAAAAATGAGTCATTCTATTGCTTACCACAAGCCAGTATTATAAGGAGTCAGGGTGTTTGTTTTGGACTAAGGTAATGGGACTAAAACACATACACACATGGCTATTATGCATCTGTCTAAAATATGTAATATAATGAAATGCTAGAACTGTTTTAAAAAAGGAAACAACACAATACCTTTGAAAACTAATTTGTAATCTGATAGTACTCATGAAAAAATGGGTGGGAATCCCAATAATCTCAGTACCTTTATGCCATTGCTAGCGGGTACCGTTAAGAATTCTCTCAAAAATGGGGAGAAATGTAACATTTTATTACTGGGTCAGCCTAAGGTATTTTACAGTACTATGTACAGTATGTTGTTTATAGGGCATAGGACCCTCCACAAAACTAAGTTACCTAGTTTTTTAGCAAATTATAAAACTTGCTATAAAACTGTGGAATTTATTAATACTATAAAAATAATAATAATAATAATAATAATAATATAAAAACCATACATGATAGAAAATTTGGTACCTAAGACTTACAGTAACAAGCTCTATTAGCATAAGTCTAAAAGGCTTGTAGCTATTCTGCGATACAGGTGGTGGTGCTGTGTGGTGTTTCAGGGGTGTCAGGTCATTAAATTGAGACCAATGTCAGTGATGCCACATTTATATATATAAAAAATATTTATATATATATATATATATTGCCTCTGTGACAACCACCATTGTATTACAGAAATATATACCTGAAATATACTGTATTTGCTCGATTATAAGACAACCTCCCCAAATCTGAATATTAATTTATGAAAAAAAGAAAAGCCTGAATATAAGATGACCCTATTGGAAAAAGTGGTAAGCACCGGGGACTCAGAGTATCGGTAAGTGGGGGGGGGGGCAGGAGGATCCAGGTCCCCTGCATCGCTGCGGGGATCTGGATCTTAGTCTCACAGTCAGACCTAGTTGAGGTCTGATTATAAGACGACCCCGATTATAAAACGAGGGGTATTTTTCAGATCATTTGCTCTGGAAAAAACCTTGTCTTATAATCGAGCAAATACGGTAATGTTCAACCAACTATCTTTTCAGCAGTACAAAACTATTTAAATTTAAATTACGATTTAATGCTAGTAACATTCATCCCTCTTTCATTTTATTAGCACCGAGCTTCCTGCTATGTAAAAGTGCCACTTTAGTGTATCTCTGCATGATATGCGGCAAAGTATTTTCTGCGTCTCAATTTATTACTCCTTTCAATGAACAGAATGAGCAGCTCAGTCTTCACATATTGTTACCTTTCTATCTGCTTTAGTGCTAGCAGCCATGAACAGCAAGGGCCTGTAAAGGACAGGGATACATTTTTTTATTCAAGGAAAATTAAGACAAAAAGTGGTCACTTTAAGTAATGTTAAGCTTCAGCTCTCTGCGACTGGGGCTGCCTGGCGATGCAGTGTGAGCGCTAGTTTGTTTTGGCCCTTTTAAAATGGCATGAAAAAACTGAACGATGCCAATGGCAACTGACTGATGATTAATATGATTTTATGTAAGCTGTGATTTAATCTGCATCCTCCTCATTCATTTTAATGAATGTAAGCCTTTCCACACTGCTACTAAACAAATTGGTTCTACAATCTGTTTCGATGGACTCTGCTTTGCTGAACACTTATTAAGTTAGCATGCGGACTGGTGGGCAGCTGAGACATTCTGGTGTTTGGCACACCATATATTTTTTTTTCCTGTTCAAAAGTTATAGAAGATCCCGGTTTTGCCATTCACATAATCGGTACAAAAGCAGTAATGCCATTCTATCCTTATGTTCCAGAAGCCACAGCGTATCGCATAAGGAATCAGATAATAAAGTGGCATAATAAGTGGCATGCTACAGCCACAAGTTGGCCAATATACAACATATAACGTAAACAAAAATAAAATAAAACGTATTTGTTGGGAAAATATGTCAAAATGCCAATATAAAAATCTGGATTTCCATTTAGAATTTTACGATTTGCTATCCAAAATTGGTCTATCTGTATTACAAAAAAACTAGCCCTTTTTATTTTTTATTAGACATTCATAATGTGAAGTCAAGAGTTTAAAATTGGAGCAATTTGAAATTTTGAACTTACATAGTATGATTCTCTTTATCATACTCTTCATATTGATCATATTAAAACACTTTTAATACACTTTTGTAATGGCATTTTGTTGGAAATTAGACTTAAGCATATGGACCAAAAATGATTGGAACAAGTTTTTCATATAATGTTTGGTCCATTCGCACAACAAATTTAATTTTCTGCCCTTTCAGGCAAAAATTTAGAGGGCGTTTTATATTCGGAAATGAAATTAAGGTCTGCTGTGAATAAACGCGTTCTTTTAACACATGATGTCGCCACTATGTTATTTAACAAACAAAATATACATACAAAGCAATTCAATCTCTAAACATCTAAAATATGAGGATTTTGACATCACACATAGCCGTAAGCCTTTTTGTGTGTGTTATGTGCAGATATATATATACATGCAGTACGGTATAATTATGTTAAAATCTATGCAATAAAAACAGTATACCTAATTATTGCTTCCCTAAACGATTACAAAAATCTTGCGCTGTTTTGCTGTGTATCTTCATCGTTAGACTTCGACAACAACAAGCCATATGGAGGTCTGCTAATCACGGCTAAACTGCGATGCAGTTCTGTGAGTTAAAACAAAATGAATAATTTCATGGCTGGCTAATCAAACTTCATGTTCTAATGTAATCTTGGAACCAGCAGTTGAAAGGGGCTAATGTTCCAAAAAGGAAAAAAAAAAAGCAAAACAAGATTTCCAGGTCTTATGTTGTACCTTTATACGATTAAATGTTAATTAACTATTTCAGATTTTTTAAAAAAATAGCTGTTTGTCTGTATAAAATGAACTATATGTGAAGAAAAATGTGGCAGCATTCACTAGTTAAACCTGGTTTATATATGTTTTATAGGGAAACAGTTTTTGTTACAATATGGACATGTGCAATTTATTAATTAAAGAACTATTCGTGAAAATACGGTAAATTTTAAATGCTTCCCAATATGATTTTTAAGAAGCATAATACAGATATATGCTGGGCACATTGAAATATACTTAGGGTGCCCTTTTCCAGAAGAAGATAACTTATATGCTTATTCCTTACGTAGTAAAAGTTAATTGTTGGTATTTTAGATTTCTTACATTGTAGTAACACCTAGAATCCCCATATAATGTAAATCTATCCTATGATATATTGTGTATTCTTACCCACATGGACTTTGTGTGTAATCTATATAAGGGTTGGGGTATTTCTTAAACAAATAAACAAAACAATAAAAAAATGTTTTTGGTTATTATTTCTTATAATGGTTCATAGGAAAAAGCCTTTCTATGAATTAAATTCTCAGCTGCTACGATACAGGACACAGGACATATTTGTTTTAACAGTTCTCCGCAAATCCATACTCCGTCAACATTTTAGGTGACCAAATCAGGACACCTGTGCTGAGGGGGGTAGCAAAAGATAGGAAGAGGGTGCAGTCTCAAAAGTAGTTCTAGAAGAAAGACAGTACTAGAAATGTGTGAGAGAGGAGATGTGGTAACCTTACCTAAATAGCCACTTGACATTGCTAATCTCATGAGGATGTGATATGGGAGCTGCAGTGCAGGTCTCTGCTGAGATCAGGGGAGATCAACTCCAAATGCAATTGGACCATATTCCCAGTGCCCGCAAAAGCAGGACAGTGGGACAGTGCCAGAAAAACAAGACTATCACTTGAAAACCATGGCTGTTGGGTGGTATGCATAAATGTAAGCTCTAGGCATCAACAACATGTCAATTCTGGGTATTGGTTAGTGTGTTCGTTCATGGGGAAATGGAAACTCATGGAGATTTTAGCATTAACCCTCAAGTTTAAAACAGGCTAGTTGGTTCAGCAATTAAAAGTATTTTACAATTCCTTATGATTTACAGAAGTCTTACTTGCCCTCTTTTCTTGTTTTACCTGACCTCGTTGGGCCTAAATGGGCCTTGGTATATTAATACCCACAATCCACCCATTATGCTTGTTCTTCCAAACTTCACCTTTCCCATCCCATGCATATTTTTCTTCAAGTACAACGCGTTAGGTGGGAGCTCTGCGAGACTCCTTGTGGTTCTTGGGATAAACATTATGTGTTCATGACATGACTTGAACTACTTCTGTAAATCCCGATTAGGGTTTAATTAGAATGGTAACAACCAAGTTTGCCAAGATGCCTGTCTGCTTGCAATGGGGACAGTCGGTGGGTAGAGCTGCAACAGTATATTATGTTCCATTTGAATGGATAGAAGTTCTGTGACAATGTCATGTCAACACTGCACTTACAAAGCCAATGAAGGCCATCCTGTTAGGACACTGGTCGACACAGGTCACTATATGGACACTGTCCAGGATGTAATTGGAAGTTGGCAACAACACAATAACCACAATAACCTTTCAGCAGTTAGTACAAATTTGTCCATGGTTTTCTTTGGCTTTTCTCCCAATATTTTTTTCTTGCAGGTATGCAGTTATGTTTGTCTTTTTTTTGTAGCTATGCAAACTTTAATCCTGTGGTACAAAATTACGTATTCTGAGCTTGAAATGTCTTTTCATTCCCACAAAAATCTATTACTACATTCTTGGATTTTCCAATTGGGTACACTCGGCAAATAGTTTTAAAAGTCATTCACTGTTTTTTTCTCTTTATTGTATTGCAGGAAGGTGTTAGAAAATGAGCTACTTGCAAAGTGATTAGAAACTATTGTACTGAAAGTATTAGCAAAGGCATTACATTTTATTGAGATTTTCTGAAAACGAGTGAGCCAGAATTCTCTAAAGTAAGAATAGATTTTGCAGAGCTGTGAAAATGTTGAAATAGGTTTATTGCTGCTGCAGTAACTTTATATTATTATTCTTTAAGACGGTATATTTCAAATGGTTCTTCTTTTGCGATGTCTCCAAAAAAATTCACTCACGGATAAATGTTTCAAAGAGATATAATCCCCGATAATGAACAGTAATATCCACTTTAATATGCAGCCATTCGGAACTGAACCTTAGAGAATATAATCATTTTAAAAATACAGATAGGAACTTAAGGTAAACCTAGTGCAATTTTTGGGGCAGAGTGTAAACGCACATTGTTGGAAACACTGCAATTGTTTTGATGGATTTTTGTATGCTGGTTTCTTAAAATCTGGTTTTGATTCTCAATATCACATACTGATACTCCTAAATGTGATAATCAGAGCACAATAGGAAAACCCCACAAACAGGCCTGGACTGACACACACTGGTCAACCACACTCACACAATCTGCGGCTCCAGTGAGCTTCTGTGCCTATGCCCTATCTTTGAACCCAGCCACTCCAATTTACCCCATCAAACAATCATTTTTTTTAATTAGACACCCCTTGGGTATTTGAAATGCTTTTACTTTAACTCTTCCCATGTCAAGCTTTTTGGGAAGATACAGCGCTAATTTTAACACTTGCTCATAACAATAAACTTTATTTTTTTATTTTATTTATTTTATTATTTTTGGAATTTTTTTAACATTTTGCTGGAACTGGATGGTTCCTCTGATGCATAGTTATTTTTAAATGTTACCCCCTTTTTTTTTAGCTTTTTTCCCCCCCATATTTTTTAAAATTATTTTTTAAATATTTTACTAATCACATTGTGATTAGAAAGCTGGGCTCCCTTCACTTACATGGTACAATGCAGTACCTGTATTCAACGTGTAAGTGGAGCCAGAGTTCTCAAGAGGGTCTGGAGACCCTCTAGTGAACTTTCCCAACTTCTTTATTGGCGGATGTTGACGCCCCAGGGAGGGGCCAGACATGCTGATCTCGGTGCTGATCTCGACATCGAGGCATTACAGCAACACTGTTTAAGCGAGGCAGGCCTGGTCCCTCATTGGGCGTTAAGGAGTTAAACATCTTGTACGTGTATCTATTAACAACAATAAAAACCATACATGTATTTCTTTTCAGAAAATATTAGAAAAAAATGACTAGTTCCATATTAATATAGCCCACAGATTTTTTTTCACCAAACAGAGAGCTTGTGGGAACTTATAGCATCTTCAACAAAGGGACCAATTACTGTAGCAAACTTAAACCTCCGGTGAAAAACGTTATGTAGTTTCGGATCAGGTCATGTTAGATACTAGTGCAAACCAAAAAACCATCCCACAGCTGGCTTAACCGAACGCATTAGGAGTGACCCCAGGCATATGTAGAGCATAAGTAGTCCTTAGAGATAGGGTTCATTCAATTATAATGCTTTATTTTGTTATGATGCAATGATGGCAATAAATGATTTGCGCTCAGATAAGGACATTCACCTTTCACAGTTTTTGCCGGTTATATTATTTTAATTGGAGCAAAATATTAAAAAACATAGTCTGTGTTCTTTGAATCTATTTCAGCTGTTCTATTGTTTTTGTGCTTTAACTATAAAGTAAGGTCGGTGCAACAGAATTTACCTGATTGGCTATGTACGTGACCTGTCCCCCGTTATTATCAAAGAGAGGACGTTATTGCCACACCAGCTGCTGTTTCAAATAACTCCTATAACACTTAGATGGCTGAGGATATTTGGGGTTGTGTAGGAGAACGCTATTATTTGGAGGGCATGAGGCTTACCTCTTTCGCTGCATAGTATTATGCAATAGCTATAACACTGAAACTCAATTAGTGCAAACGAGTTGTAAGATATTCATAGTATTATCTGAAATACAAGACTCCTTTTTCTGAAGAAAGTCATCATAGAAAAAATACTACTAATTATTATTATTATTATTATTATTATTATTATATGAATGCAAATATATAGAAATTGCTTGAAATTTGTCAGATTTAATATTAGATAAGCAGCTTTGAGCATCCTTGAAATCAGCAAGGAGATAAAATAAAGGTAAAGATGACAATGTCTAAATCCCACCATCACTGGCTTACTCTCAAACGATCTTCATACTTTTTTGCCTGGTTCTTATCTGATACTGGTCTATATCACCCCCAACTTCTAACTTTTCTGCGTACATGCTATTTTATTACTATGTGGAAATAGTACAAAAGAAGAAATCGCTTTCTGAGGCTAGCGTTCTTATTGATTATAATAAAATTTTGCACTTTATTCATTCCTGTCTAAAGCTTATTCTCTAACCGTACTTTGACATTATGAATGTTATTAGCTGACATGAAGACATTTGTCATACCTCTGTGTGCTTCTTATACATATATATATATATACCTATAATTAGAATGAGTATTTTATAAATATATTTCTATAAAAATGCTAAATAAAATGTAACATTTATTAATTTTGAATGACTCTAACATACTTCAGACAGGACAATGTCTGGGCTACATGCCAATATCTGTCTGCTACCCTAGTATTACTCGCGGTATCATACGTTACAAAAAAAGAGATACAGGAAAGACACATAACGTAATGTAACATAAACACATACTAAAAATAACACATATACAGTCAACGTCTAATTAATTTGTGATAAAAAGTGGATGAAGAGAGGCTATAATGTGCTTGGCCTTTTCTCCAACCACTTTTTGCCCATGCCCATTGTCTATATATATATATTCCTATGACCTAAAAACTAAAGCCCGTAGGCAGAATGAGGCGTGTGATCCCTATTAACAGAAAAAAATCACAACCCTGTGTTTATTCCTGACACTTTATGGCATCATGTGATGACTGGTGGATATAATACTCTTATTAGCTGCAGTGAATAAATTAAGGTAAATGTTCTCTCATTCAGATGATTTGTTCTGTTACTGTTTAAGATTAAATAAGATGAGGAAATTTGGTATTGCCTTCCTGTTCTTAATAAGTTAAATACTTATTCCCATTGCAGGGATCGTCAATCAATCTGATTTGTTCACAAAATGGTTACTGCTCTAGTAGAAGCATATGATCGATATTCATATTATTGTCAGGAGTCCGTGGTGTCCAAAGTCCAGAGCAGACGTATGAGAGCACTGAGGATTTTTGCTTTACTATCCTTTACTATCTCACCTTGTAAGCAGAGGACAATCAACTGTATTGTCTCCTTTTGACAACTGTTGGTTAATGATTGAAACAAACTGCTTAATGTATTCATAATCCCAATACTCTGAATGCCAAGCTTCATCACTTATTTTAGTTTATGCCATTCTGTTCCTGAAATTGTGAAAGGTATTTGTTAAAAGACAGCTCAGAACTAGACACAGAAAACAAACATCCTAGAGATCCTAGAAGCAGACAAAATTGCCCGGTCACAAGAAAGAGGACCCTAAACCTTCAACAAAGATGGAAACAAACCTGTTGGGAAAAAATGATCACAATATAAAGTATTCTAGATTACCTAATAAAACTTAGGTTATAAACGTTTGGGCTTTCCGTCAAACTTTTTGCCCATAGATGACACAAATTGACATATGCTACATAAATAAACTTAGCAGAGTTAGAATATGAATACTTCACTAATCTCCTATTAATAAAGGTAATTAGGTTACAGATTTGCCACCATACAATTATCTAAAATTAGGAAGCACATTTAGCCCAGGGATTCAGGATTTTTGTAGCGTTAAACTATGTCAATGTAGTTCTGGTAGTTGTTAAAGGCTGTGATAATCTTGAACGTGACAACAAGTTGATACATAAAGAGAGGCAAGCTCTGGGTAAAATAGCTGGGATTGTTTAATGATAACACCTTCAGATAAGGGAGGAAATACAGTGCTCATGGATCAAGATAAATATATTGATGTATAATAAAATCTTATTGGATCCCAAAGGATATGACATTCTTAGTACAGATCCTACTGATATGTAGAACTTGAATGCTTAGAGAAGTGAAAGGTACAATGGTATATATCAAAAGAAGAGTTCTCAAGATCCTTAAGAATGTATTGAACGTATTAAACCTATTGTCTCTAGCAATGGGTATATAACAAGAACAATTATTTATGAGCGACAGTGCTATGTCCCATTGTCATCTTCCTCACTGCTGGAATGTGCATGTGTAAATATGTGTTACAGGGAATGTGTTTTAGCATCAGTCTGTAAGTGTATATGTGTGTTTTAATGTAAGTGTGTGTTAGTATGTGTGTGTATGTTAACCTCAGTGTGTGTAAATGTGTATGCTAGTGTCTGTGTTAGCTAAGGGAGGACGTGGGGCCCATGGGGTACCTTGGCTTTATCTGTGAAAAAGTACCAGCTTCCGCACTCCCACTTCTAATATTGAAGTAGTTTATAAAGTAATTTTTATGTATTCAGTAAAATTAATATTTATATTAGACACAGAGCTTCGTTTTGGTGATGAAATATCATTGGAGATGTATTTCTACAACAGCAGGAGAAATGCTTTTTGATTTGTTATGACCTAGAGCAATTAAAATGGTACATTGTTTAACGCTATACCAATATTTAAATATGAGAAATACCTTTTCCAATGAGACGTCCAAGTTCCCACTAGGCCAAACTGTGGAATCACTATTAATATAGTTAAAAACTAGAGTAACAATGTGCCGTATCGTGGGTACAGTTAGACGGCAAAAAAAATATATTAGATTATTAAAAATCATATTGTGAACTGGTCTTCATTATGAACAGAATTTTCATATATCAATCTGACATTACATTAGCCATAATTCAGTCCTCAGAGGCCTTGCCATTTTTTTTTATTTTTTAGTACCAGGGACTCTATGACCTACTTTTCACCGCCTCTCTTATTTTGTTTGCTTAAGCACGCCTAACCCATATTTTGAATGAACTCCTTAGGGAAAAATCTTACAATCTTACAAAGGTTTCAACAAATGGATTCTACCCTTTAAACCAATTTAGATTTCTGTAACAATATTCCTGTTCTTTTAGCAAAAAAAATGTGTGCCCTATCTGAGTGTACGTAATTGTCTTTGCAGTCGCTTTTTTCAGTAAACAGCAAAAGGGTTCCTCTGTATTGTTACTCATTTTATTATTCCGGTATCAACGTTGTCATTGAAACCTCCTACATCTTATGAATTTCTTAATTGCATATCACATCTTTGGGAGAATCGGCACAAATCACTCTGACTTTTCTCCATTATAGAACTGTAAATATAATTTAATTCCTAGACTAGCGACAAATTCATTATATAGTGTTTGCCTAAATTTGTATGTATTGATTATAGAATGAAAGAGCCACGGTAATGCATCAACAGTTAGTTCCTAATATGCAATCTTTTTTTCAGCAACAACATTGTTACAGTTGCCTAGCAACTAGAAAGGCGGATGATAGATGATTCCAGGACAGAGATCAAATATATAAATTGAAGACCAAACGTCAGTTTTGTGGAAGCATAGAGGTTGCCAATGCTTTTATGTCTCTTTCTTTCTTGGATCTTTTTTTTTCAATTAAAATAAAATACCTGTTCAGCATCATTGGATAATAATATCATTATGTATAAGACATTAGATAGTATAAAAGATCAGTAACAGATAGGGTGGTTACTCCTAACAACTTGTAGTGTATGCTGCAGGCCTGCTTCAGTAATATGTTTGTTATATGGATTCCTGGGATCCCTTCCTCTTTGGGCAGCCAGGGCTGATGACATTGGTGGCTCTGACATCCTCGGTGGCCGTGACTGGTGAGCGGGGCCGGTGATGTTGTGGGGGCTACCCCAACCGCTTTGGATTTCTATAGGGATAGGAGGTTATGGTTATGGGCAGGGACTGGAACCTGGAGATTTCAGAACGTGACTCCAAGGCCTGGAGAAGCGCCACCTCACCCAGAATCTCCTGGCGAAATTCATTTCAGTTTAGTCGCTCGCATGTAGTAAACCACTATACAGGTGTAAGAAATAATAATCTGAAATGTGAATGTTCCTCTTTACATTAATCTTTACGTTAATAATGTTTATTCCGGGTTTTTCCATGCAGAGGTTGGTGGATATATTTCTGTACTGGTTGTGCAGTTGAATATTTCACACTTACGATAACCCCTCTGGTTCCATGTGTATGTAATCAGCAATTGAATGTTCTTACAAAATATCAATACGCCATTAATGACACAACTTATTATACCTTAAAATCAAATGTAGGTGATAAATCAACCTGTTGGGCCTGTTATTTTTTGGCACCAACTATTTGTAGGTCGGATGTAAATTTCCCAAAATACACTATTCCCTTGTAGATGGACAGAACTGTTATCTTGCTTATTTTTTAATAATTAGACTCCAGAAATGTCTTCATCTTGCAGTGCATATATTTGGTCTTTCTACCTTACTTGCCTGAGACCCGTTTTTTTTGGATGGATTGTCTCTATCACATTTTCCATGAAAAACGAGAATAAATGCTAAAATGGGTACACAAGTTGCTTTGAATACAATACTCTATTGAGGTGTAGTTGCCACATTGATGTCTTGTAACCTCATACTGCAGGTTGTCAGGTTTCTGGCTGTGTTTACATGGATATATGGCGTTGAGCATATGGGGTTCACTAATCTACCGCTGTTCAATAATAATGCCTGGAGCTGTACTATCTAATTTTACAAATCTGTAGTTTTTGTGAACATTATCTCCCAGTGTTGTGATTCAGTATAAAAAATCATTCAAACTCCTTATTTTTATGTATCCAATTTCTTGAAACTCCCAAAGAAAAACATGGAAAAAATGTTTATTTTACTATCGCTAAAATCGCAAAATGAAACGCTGTCCTACTACTCACCACTTGAGGTCACTGTTCTTTTTTTGGAGGGCTGTGTACCTCAGCAAGCATTTCTTCCGGCATCTGGATTTAAGACTGAGAACAATGGCGCACTGTCTTATGAGCCTAATGCCTTACGCTTTTGTATTAAGCAGGCTAGGGTCTGGACATTAACAAAGAGAAAGTGCGTATATATCATGTATTATACTCCTCAACATTTTTTGGTGTCCTAATAGGGAAGGCCGACCTGTCGGGTATCGGGAAAGCTGGCACTCAGCTTCAGAGTGTTACAAGGTGACCATGAGCTGCAATGGTGGCTTGTGGTACAACAGCACAAACTTCTTTTACAGCTCACACTACCAGTCACAGAGTTCAGACAATCTTGCCAACTGATTCATGATTCCCACCATTTGCAAAAGCAAGACACTGGGGCCGCTACCTGTAAATTGGGTCTGTCTTACTCAGTCCTACCTTAAAATAACATATAAATAATACTATTTATGCATGCACACACATACGCACATATATACTTACAGTAAACAGTATTTAATTTTGATATTCTGATGTTCACAAAGTGTTTATGTAGATCTCTCTGTCTTTGTGATTCATATGGAATTATGATATAAGCTTCTGAAACTGAATCATTTTTATTTATCTTGTGCAATTTAAAATCTCCAGTGAAAATGCAAAACGCTTAATCTGTACGCAATACTTCCACTTACCAAATATGTAAGTTCCACCACTTGGGCACAAATCCAATAACAGCGATAATCTTGATTCTGCATTAATAAACACACATTGCTATTTTTAGTAGGAAAGGCGGAATGGGAGATGCATTGAAGAACAGCTCTAGCTCAATGACCCTCTTGAAGTAGAAAATGCATTCGTTTTGTCTTCAAATTTACTAAACCATTTACTAAAAGAGCCTGCAATATGCAGCTGACAATTTATGGGAACACAAACAACGGCTGCAGTAATGTTTAAAAGAGCTAAAGTGTTGGTTCCTAAACTTTCTTTTGTGGCCAAAATGCATGTAGGAATATACTGTAGATTCTTATAGGCCATGTTTCCCGATGCAAGAACAGTATTCAGTTCTAGCTTGCCTTATAATTAGAGCAGCCTTATACCTATCACATGTATGTTTCAATTACCTTACTGCATTAGCGTCTACCACTTCAGTTGGAAGGCTATTCCACTTATCACCCTCTCTCACCCTCTCAGTAAAGTTAAATGTATGTATGCACATACGCATTCAAATCCACACATGTAGACCCCTGTTCCATATATTATGTATATATATATATATATATATATACCGTATATATATATATATATACACATATAGTCTTTTTTGTCCACGCATACACTGTGATGAATGATACAGCCATGTGTAGAGGGAACCTGTGATTATTGCAAAACCACATATTTTAGCACTATGACCTGTTCAAGCGTTCATCTGACATTTCACATAGTACGGCCACTTACACTTGTGCTCTATTTTGTCCATGAACTAGACTGCTCCGGTGCAACTACAACCACAGTGCTTTTCTCTAATGTTTGGTGACAAAGTTAATTTCAGTTGATTCATGGAAATACCTCATCTCACCTCAAATCTCCTAAAATGTATTTCTGGAGTAGGTATGGATTAATGACTATTGCTTTTATATGCACTGTTTTCCGGTGGATTAGCCTTCACTATTTTATCATTTTAAAACGCTTAGTTTAATTTTATATTGTTAGACTATTTTGGTGCCTACTATCTCGTATTTAGAAACTTCATATCTTTAACAAAAAATAAACCTTTTGATAATTTACAATTTTTATGTATAAAATTTTATCTTATGCACTGGGGCAAGTCAAGTTTAGTTAACATGTTGCTCGATGACCTAAGCCAGGTCTGGCTTGATCATAGGCCTGTTTCCTGCTGTGCCACTGGCCTGTCCACCCATTAACAACAAATATTCTTGAGTTTATAAAAACTGACTCAGAATACATCATAGTTTTTTTTGTAATATGTTTTTTTTTCCACTGCTGCTTCAGTACTAAATGTTGAAAGTTTTTTATACATTTTGAGCAACATCTTCAGTCAAGAATTGACTTGAAAATGGACATTACCAGTGGAGCTGACCCACCTCAATGCAATGATATTAGTAGCAACATTTGGTTCACCAAGATTTCCGGGATGATGCACCATATTCTACTGATACTGTTCGGATCTATTTAAGTGTCTACTTCAGTTCTGAAAGCTACGAGGCCGTCTCACATTAGGAGGTCACGTTGACGGCTCCTAAATTAAGAAGGAAGTGATGTTTCTGGAAGTTACAGCAATATTTCTGTGAAATCTGCTTGAGTTACTGAGCATCCTGATTTAAGACTATAATTAATTGTATTGGATATAACAGAGGCAGGTCTCTGCTGCCCCAATGCCTGGGATTAGAAAATCTGAATACAGAAGTACATTACAGATGTTGTCGCTTGCTTGCCACTCAATGTATGTTTGCTAAATTCCTTGTGTGTCAGGTTTTCAACAGACAGAAGCTACGTGGCTAATGCTTTCCTATAAAGCCAGGATTAGAAATACATTATGTAAAGTGCACACTAATCTGTTTGAAATTAGTTTCTTTTACCTTTCCTTTTTTTCAACCAACCACCAGAAAGGACACATTTCATTCGTGGTGGAAATGAGGAATATATATTCTATTGCAATTAACAAAGCATCAACTACAATTAAAGATAACGGTAAAATATCTTAATACATGAATAATACATAATAATGACTAAAACTGATATTTTCCATACATGGTATGAGTAGCCTTTTCCATAATACATTTTTTCACTGTTAACTATTAGGCCTCAGAAGTATTGAGCTTCTATGAATGAAAAAATGTGCGGAAGAAATTCCACACCCCCCCCCTCCCCACTTCCTATTGATGTCTTCAGAAGACATTAACAGTGAGACTTCATTACTGAGAGCTCTGCACATTACCACCTTGTATTGACATACATTAAAGTAGCACTTAGGTTATATTAATATATTTTCTCAAGTTGTTAGATCATTACATGCATCGATGTTAAAGAAAAAAAGCCGATGAGAAATGTCTACCGAAAATATTGCTTAAAAATTGTACATATTGTTCAAAGAACATAGACAATTGAATTGTAAATGACTGTGTGCCATTCCGAGCAGTACATTGATCAATGCTCCAACTGTTCCTAGCAAGTTTACATTAAAAAAAGAACACTTGCCAAAAAGAGCATTTAAAAATAAGTACCCATAATACGATTACAAGTGCAGTCCAATGTTATACATTCAATCAACAAAAAGAATTCAAATTATACTTCACATTTAGGCTTTTCAGTGCCAGGTGTGCATACAATGTAGTCACGCACCACATCTATACTTTTGAAGTATTAAAGATAATAGTATTGCAACTCTAGCTCATGCATCTCCAGGAACCACCGTAGTAAAAGTTGAATTCTGTACTAAGCCAGCTGTGTCTGCATTTGCATGTCGTAGAAGACCAGAGAAACGTTTTAAAGTACACTAACTTGATTTAGACGTTAATGTGGATGTCTGGAAATCTCCCCAAATTTCTTTTCCATCTACACCTCAGAGATTTAATCCCTGTGATTTTTCTCGAGGAGGTTTTGAGTGACCACTAGGCAAATTGGGCAAATACCCGAAGGTGCCTCAGACACACTTTTTGTTTGCCACTTGCATGGATGGCAGATACCATCTTCCGCAGTCACTGGCTAGATATACACTCTCTACACTGAAAACTAAAAGATTGCTGTGTGGCCGCGTGTTTCCAGCAGGCAGTATACAATTTTACTGGAAACTGCTGGGGCTGATTTTAATACACAGTCTACCCTTGATAATTATTTATTTATTCAATTTACAGTTGGCTACTTACACCTCCCCAGGAGCTGGTCCAAATTTCCCTAGGGGAGGCATAAGAACCCTTGCTTTATAGAATTGCCTTGAGAACAGGAATAAACCTTGTCCATGGCAGATGGTACAGGTGATGTTGCCTCTACCCTGCGAGATTTAAAATGAATACTAAAGGTAGCATTAAAAGCAGCATTCTTAGTACTTTTGAATACTTAATCCCTTTCTAGAAGGGAACAAAATATCTTATTTCTTTGACTTATTCATAGTTTCTCAAGCAACACTTGAGTGACAGAACACTGTGTGACAGAAAAAGCAGGCATTGATAAGTTGTTGCCATAAAAAATCAAATATTTTTATGGATTTACTGTGTATGTGCCTAAACCTTCTCGGTGAAAAAGTAAAATGACAGACCTGCTAACGTTAATTTTTGTGATTTATAAATGTGGTCCACTAGTGGTCTGTCTATGTGGAACACCATCTCTTCTATGGAATCATATTTTCCTATAGATTTTAAAGGTGTTTGTGGTGTTATGTTTAAACATTTAAATGCAAATGATCAATTGCAATGTGTTTATAATGGTTGATCAAACAAGATTAAACAAGCAACTGTGAAATAATGCATTGCTAATTAGGAAGCCTTTTGCTAATATTTCTGAAATATTGTAAATATGTTCAGCAGTGCTTAATTCAAAGAACTTAATGCACCGTTTATCCACTGGAGAATTTGTTCATTACTGTTATTTCCTTATCAGCATGATTACTGCATACGTCTATTTTTGGTTTTTTTTTCATACTAAATGACAACCGAGCTTCCCCCAAACACCTTACTACCTGAGCCAAAACACTTCCATCAGAGTTCTTCAAGGTACACCACGCCACCAAATTACCGAAAGAACAATTGTGTAGAATGTTGAACAATGTGACAAATATATAGTGTATGGTTATAATTAGACTTGGGCCCGGCCTGGTGCTGCAACTTGGCCGGAGGTCTTTAACTCCTGATGGTGAACCTACGGAGCGAAAATCTGTAGGTTTGTCGTCAGGAGTTAAAGGGCCATAAGAGTCGCTCGCGGAACTCCAAGAGTTAAAGGTCTGTACAAGCAACTCTATTGGTCGCCAGCAGGGAGCTCCTCTGCCATCGGTTGATGGCAGAAGAGCCCCCTGCAGACGACCAATAGAGTCGTTCGTACAGACTTGGCCGGGGGAGACCACTGGTCTCCCCGCTCCAAGAGTTAAAGGTCCGTTTGAACGACCAATAGAGTCGCTTGCATGGCCCTGTAACTCCTGAAGGAGAACTTGGCCTGTCTCCCCACTCCAAGACGGCGAACCGCTCCCATTTTCTACGCAGCATCGCAGGGGTTAATGGGAGTGGAAATCTGTAGGTTCACCGTCAGGAGTTAAAGGGCCATAAGAATGACTTTATTGTTCGCCGGCAGGGCCCTCCTCTAGCATCAACCAATAGAGTTGCTCGCACTGCCCTTTAACTCCTGACAACGAACCTACGGATATCCGCTTCCATTAACCCCTGCGATGCTGCGTAGATAAGGTAGGCTAGACGGGGAAGGGACAAGGGAGATTAGTAAACGAAGACGAACACAAAAATTCTTCGTGTTGTATGTCTTCGTCTACGTTTTGCCACCGCCATGTTCGTATGTTCGGTATTCGGCTGAACAATGAAAACGCACCCTTTGTGTTCATTTCATGTTCACCCGAATATGAATGCACAAGTCTAGTTATAATGCACTCACAAACATTAGACATAACCTTTTTCAATTTTTTTGTACACATCTTTCCACACACACACACAAATTTGTTTCATACAGTGCTATGAGTACCCATCATCCCACCAGAACTAGAGGTTACTTACATTTAACAACTGTAGCTTGTACACATACTGTAGGTTACATTTAAAAACTGTAGATTGCAGTCTTTGTTGTGAACTGATTACAAGCCACTTATTTTACTTACATCTAAGAAGTTAACAAAGTTAACAAATTTGTTAAATAATTAGTTAACAAATAATGGGAGGGAATATAAATGGAACCAAACTGTCAGAACCAGAGACGGAGCGTAGCGCAGGATCAGATGAAAAAGGCTTTAATGAATAAGGTAGCTTTAGACACACAGTTCAAAATAAACAAAGCACAGTACCGTAGTCCAGCAAACAATTCCAAGGTCAAAAGGCAGGATGCACAGTTTCAAATACGAAGTCACAGTTCCAATTTAAAGGGGCAAAGGCAGGTAGAGGAATCCGAGAAAGGGTAGCCAAAGGTCAATCACCAAAAAGTCAAGCAGGGAACACAAAGTCTTCAAGCAGAATGACGTAGGGTATCCACAAGGAACACGGCTCAACTAGCAAGCAACTAGTGTAGGATTTGCAGGGTCTTTATAGTGTCTCTGATTGGAGATCCCTCCCTTGCGCACCTGATCCCCTTCAGAGTAAACCTGGTCTCCTCCCTTGCACACCTGATCCCCTTCAGAGTAACCTGGTCTCCTCCTTACACCTGAACCCCTTCAGAGTTTACCTGGTCTCCTCCCCTGCACACCTGATCCCCTTCTGAGAACACCTGGTCATCTTTCATGGGCATGGTAATTGGTATGGGAGTGGTAGGCAAGCTCCTCCCCCTCCCCTCCTGATTAGCATCTTCACTCTGTCCATCTCCTGCCTCTGGGGCATAACCACGCCCCCCCGCCACGAGGAAAGCGCGTGCTTTGGCTAAGCGCGGTACGCGACTGAATCGAGGCCGGGGATACAGCCTACCCCGCGGACGGGCGATCGCGCCGCGAGGCATCTGACGCCCGGGATCCGCTCCCCGCGACGACGACTCCCGCCGCGAGGTAAGTAATGGACCCCGGTCCTGACACAAACATCATCACAACACACATCCATTTGAAGATGCTCATTAAGCGAAATGCGTAAAGTGATGGAGGCTGGAGGAGCCAGATGGAAGCAACTCAAACTACAACTACAGAGCATGCACTACACCACTTGGACATTTAAAAATATTTGTCCAGATGGAGCCTAATGGACATCTTTATGTCCAAACCTATATGTAAGCAGATGTATACCTTTTATACCTGGTCTCTCTCTTCTCTGCATTTTCGTTTCCATTGGCAAGTTTAGCCATACAATACTTGGAGGATTCTCTTTGTGCAACTACCTTTGTAAGTGTGTAGATATATAACTTATTTGTGAAATACCATGTCATTGCTTTTTTCTTATGTTTTTAGATACTTTTTTATAGATGAGCTTGTTTGCACAAGTTTACTATTGTTTTTTCTTTCCTTTACATAATTACCGGAATTTTTATGGTTTCTGTTTTCACTGTCACTGTATTTTCACTTGTACTGATATATTTTTTGTGTTTGGTTTCACTGGCAACTAGGCTAGCTTGAAAGAAAGTCCCATCAGCCAAAAGGTTGTGGTACAAAGTGGGCTTGAGGGGATGGGTAAATAAAATAGTCCTATCGCAATATACCTGGTAGATTTAGTAAAATAAAGATCCATCTAAAAGACACTTGATTAAGTACATATTGGAGTCTTTCACCAGTACTGAAAAAAAATGAAGATTGCTAGATTGAAATCTAGCCAAAGGGCTGTTTAAAAGAGACACGTATGCCTGAAGCAATTGAAACGATAACAAGCACATAAAGATAATTGGTTATATGTATTTAACATACACAGATGGGCTTGACTTCTGGACATATTATTTTTAAATGCTCGGAAGATGATATAAACATGCTAAGTAGGTCTTTCCTTCCTTGAGGATACAATGATCGAAATAAACCTGCTCAGAAAAGGAAGGATGCTGGCTTAGGCTTTATTAATTAAAATGTTAATTATTACTAGAATATTTTATATTTGGTCCACCTGTGACTTATAGATCTTGCTTCTTTTTAACAAACATAAGAACTGTAAAAGGTTGCCTGCAGATTCAATAATTTACAATGGGTTACAGTAAATGTGGGCTTCTATATGTGTATTCATTTGAATGTTTGCGCATGTGTATTCACAAGGGTGTAAATAGATTGTAATATAAATAGATAATATCTCCTGTAATTTATTCAGAAAAAATAAGACTTAGACACCAAACCACATATGAATTGTTATTGGTGTAGTGATGCTTTAACCCCTTCGTGACAAAGGCTGATTTTATTTTTTTGTCCCCTTTGTGACAAAGGCTGTTTTAACATTTCTGCGGTGCTCATGTTTAGCTGTAATTTCCTTCTTTCTCGTTTACGGAACACAAGTTATATATTGTTTTTTTCAGGACAAGAAGGGCTTTCTTTAGATGTCATTGTTTTGATAAATATGGTGAAAAATTTAGAATTTTTCTGACTTTTACTTGAAAAATCTTTAACTCATCTATAATAGCTAATGAAAAACGGGCATCCGCCACCATACAGTGTATGACGGATGTTGACGCCCAGGGAGAGGCCAGACATGGCCCCTGATGCCGATCTCAGTGTTGCTGAATGCCTCGACATTCAGGCATTACAGCAACAACGTCTGGGTGCAAAAAGCGAACGTAGATCACTTACTGCACCCGGTTAAAGCCATGACGGTCCTGGCATGTCAATTGTCACTAACCGGATGTTAGTGCATGATGTGCCAGAACCGGCAATTACCATTAAGGAGTTAAATATACACTATAAAGCATCAAAATATATATGTATGGACAAAAGTATTCGAACTCCTGATCATTACATTCAAAATGCATAGACATTAATGTGAGGTTGGTCCCCCCTTGAAGTGTTTCTGTGGGAATTTTTGCCAATTCATCCAGTAGAGCATTTAAGAGGTCAGGCCTTGATATTGGACAAGATGGCCTGGCTTACAATCTCTGTTCCAGTTCATCCCAAAGGTGTTCAGTGGGGTTGAGGTCAGGGCTCTGTGCGGGCCAGTCAAGTTCAAAAATGAAGCTCAGAGCCCCAAATATTTCACACTTACTCTCTGACATGCCCTGTTACACTCTTTGTAACAGTCTCTGTCTCAATGCATCCCAATCATCTCCATCTCCTTTTCCACAGCTTCTTGTTCTCCACTTCTTCTCATTCTTTGTGTTCTCCATGTCCTGGTGATCCGCTGCATTACCCTGGCTTACTGGGGCACTTCCACATCAGTGCGGAGCCTTGGCGTGCAACGATGGGGACAACCTCTTCCCTGATTGAAGGAAAAGAGGAGAGGTTGTTCCAAGGGGCTTACCTAGAGTATTTGGCACAGAGCAGATCCTGTATGTGGCACCCCTAGACACCCACAAAAAAAATTAATGTTGGCAAGGATATTTATTTCACTAATTTGTAAAGCTGGAAAAAAATTGAAATCTGGAAGAAAAATATTAACTTAAATAAGTAAATTCAGTTTAATTTACTGAACAGATATGGTACGGCATAACTCCTATAACTTTATATACTAAGCCAGACATTGATAGTGGTACAGCGTAACCCCCATTACTATACATTGAGCCAGACATTGGCGGTAGTATAGCGTAACCCCCATCACTATATACTAACCCAGACATTTACATGTTAGGCCTCCTCCCCTGAAACAGGTAGCCTGCCTGTGCCACCTATGTCCCTGATCAGGCAGCATGCCTGTGCCACCTCTGTCCCTGAAACAGGCAGCCTGCCTGTGTCACTTCTGCCCCTGACATATAGTCCTGTAGAACATTGTAAACTACTAACCAAATACCCTCCAAACATCCTTCGCAAAGAGAGATCAAGGGTTGTAAATCCCAAAGAGAAACTATCCCTTCTAGACAAGGACATTTCGGAGGTAAATTTGTATTTGTGTCCAATCTAATATATTTCATTAATTTAAATATCAGAATGCAGCAGGCAAAGTTAATCCAGATGTTTTATTCTAACTGCTAGCAGTTTAGTTATTGAATATTCATGCAACTAAAATAGACTTTGTCAGACAGTTCTCTCTTTATCCTTCTCCCAATTTAATAACTAAAGTGACGAGAAAAGTTAAATTTAGCAAAGAAATGTGATTTGACACATTTCCATCTAGAAACTGTTTAAGCGCAGGAGATCTGAGAAGATTTAAATTAAAAATTAAATAGGCTGCTGTTTGCTGATATTTTGGTTTTAGGAAACATATTATTATTGATCAAACATTGTTATCACCTCATCTTTAAAGATGCACAGCACCAAATACATTTTAATGAATTATCTTTATGTTATGGTTTGTCTCGGTCAGTTCTAGTCTTGTCATACCCAATAAATGTATGGTAAGAACTAGAAGCGCTGCATAAATTGTTGGCGCTATATAAATAAAAGATAATAATAATGCACAGATAATGATATTTGTACCTGAGGTTATCATTTTAAATGTTCAGTGGTATGTCAAAGAATAAAGAAAGAAAAAGAAAAAGGATTAGTATGTTTTTAGTTTAAGCTAATATTTCTTTGCTATAAAACCGCAAACCTGTATAAGGAGATAAATAGCACTGAAGCAATGAAGCAGCCAAAGATGTGGACATTTATCAATAACCATGAAATAGTGCTAATAGACAAATGGCCTGAATCAATTTATATGTCACTTTTTTTTATAGCACTTAGTCATATTTTGGAGAAAAATGCAGGGCGAGCCAGTCTGGGTTCTTACATAAATCAGTATAAAGTGACATCAGTTTTGATTTGGTGCTTCTCCTAACCTCTTGATAAATATCCTGCGAATGGCAGAACTATTGATAAGCTGTTGCAGTAACAACTAGAACAATGAAACAAGTTGCAAAACAAGCTCGTCTTTATAGACGATCAATTGCCAAAGAAACAGATTACTGAATGCGTTCAGAATATTCTGAAGATGAACAACGCATTTGACCGGACTAAATGAATGAGAAGTAAAAAGAAAACTAGTAGAATATGAATTTAGTATTGTGAATTTAGTATTGTGGTGACCAACACTCAAGGCAGGGTATTGTGAAACCAGGGCCACAATCATACATCATAGTGCCCAGGATACCTATTAGAACCCTGCAATCCTGTATCTATTCTATCTCACCACCACACTGTTTTACATTTTTAAGATTATCCATACTTCTCTTCTTAATTTGTCCAGGGCATCTAAGTTTTTTTCCTTACATTTTTATGTACCCCATACTTTAGCACCAATCATTCTTGTTTGTTTCACATGCCTTGATTTCAGTTATTTCCCTCTTTTTCCCCAAATCTCATAACCGACCCTGTCCTACATTAATAGTGTTTGGTTTTTTTAAGAGGGACACTGCATACTGTAAGGGTTACTTTGCCCACAGTACCTTATAATGGTGTTAAGGGGTTAAGTTATCTGGTTGATTACTTATGTCTACTAAGTGATTGCCAAAAATTGGTAACATGGTACCCCTGTTGGTGTGTGGACATACCCAAAAGGATTGATTTGCTTGTTTTACAGAATTTAGTTAAACATTTCCATTGTTGTGGAACACAGGAATCATCTGCCTGTGGTTGGAAAGTCTTAAATAACCAGGGAAAATGTTTGTATTTCCTATGAGGGATAGCGACAAGAAAACACATGCAACTACCTCCGATTGCAATTTGCTCATTTACACTTTAATGAATAAATTAGTATTCTGCATCAGTTCTGCTTAACAGTCATGATAATACTTGCATTTATATAAGTTGTAATCAGTTTCAATATAGACACAAGGGAGAAAGCATATTTTTAAATTGAAAACCAGAAATATTTTTTTTTTAGTATTATCATGATTTTATAATTGAAATGACTTGATGAAATGTTCAAAAAGAAAGGCACGGCACTAGTAACAAATTTAAAAAACAAACAATTGCTTATAGCTTTAGTGTTAAATGATAATCAAAATCTGCATATTTATTTTACTTATGGGGTTTCCTTTTGGTAACAATTACTGAAATGAAACATTTTCCCTTATAAAAAAATATGGTCCAAATCTACATTTCATTAGAGCAACAGCACCAAGGTCACCATAACACTTTTCAATGTTCGCTAACAAAGAACCCACAAGTGCCTTGTACAAAAATTGGGTAACCCAAGATGTGATAAAGAATTCATGCATAATTGGTGTCAATTCTTTTAATAATTAGTGGTTTAAACATGCATAGAAAGTGGAGTCCTTTGATCACGCTAGTCTAGTAGATTGCGCTAAGATTCAGGCTCTTAAGTGAAGTCATTTTTATGGCAAAGTCCGTATTAGCTCTTTACAGAGTGCTTGAAATCCTCTTTAATACACTGCTCGAAATCTAGGTAGACTGTTTTAGGTCTCTGTTGCATATACTTGATTTAGAGCACAGTGCTGAGCTAAATTCTACACGACTAAATTTGCTTCATAAATATGTACATCATGGAAAAAGGGTGACATTTTTAGACAATTTAAAACCTTGGTTATATTTGCACCACTTCAATTGTCGTATGAATGCTGTTATGTGTCACCAATGTATATGCTGGTATATTTTATATTGGAAACCAAGTATATTGAAAATACAGAGATATTATGGTGATCAGTTATAGTTAGAATAGTGCATAAATAAGCATACAGTCAGTATACAGGGTGAACAAAATCTTTTATGGTAAAACTAAATGCAGGAGTAGAGTTGCCACCCTTTTACCAAGATAAAAGGGATATAAGAGAAAAGAATGAGAATAGGTTGAGTAGAGTCAAGAAAGGAAAGGAGATTGGAAAAGGAAGAGAAAATGAGAGATGGGGTGGATGAGTGAAAAGAAGAGAGGAAACGAGAAAGAAAAGAGAAAGACAGAGTAGACAAAAATGGAAGGAGAGACAGATGAGACGCTGATACTCACACCAACACATAGACGCACACTAACATACACATAGCCAGACACTAGCACACACCCTAGCAATCACACTAACACACCCAGACACTCATACTAACACACACCCAGACACTGACAGACACACATACAGACACTGACACTCTCGCATACACAGCCTCCAACACACCAAACACACAAACTTACCCGGACACTAACACTAAGAAACATAAACATACACCCAGACACTGACACTAACACAGAGACACAAAGACACACCCAGACACTCATGCCAACAAACATACACACTCACACTAAGACATGCCTCACTTACCTTGCACGAAGCCTCAGCCCCTCCCCCTTCAATACAGCTTGCACAGTGCAAGCTGCTGCACTACTATCACGTAATAAACGGTTATTTATGAACCTCAGAAGAAGCAATATGCCAATAATTATGTTCTAATATATATATATATATATAATATATATGTTCTGTCTTCTTACACGTTCACTCAGTGTGCAGTCTGACATTCAGTATAAACCATTCCTGTCTTCCAAATAAGAGGACTGTTCTTTGTAGTTTAACTTGTTTATTGGTGAACAGGTTGTTGAGTATATATGGCAAAACAGGATTGTAGTACGTAAGCGTGTGCACGTACATGTAATGTGATATGGTAAAACTATAAAAATACAAATAACATGTATAAGTACAAGGCACATAAACTGCATGTATAATGACATTACATAACAGTTAAGTACATGGCAAAATGGCTGCCTTATACATAGAATGACATGGCTAGCTACCAGTCTAACAGTTAACTTTCCTGAGTAATAACACAAATAACTGAACAGCTCTGAATACTATAATGTCCCTGAAACAGAAGTAAATGTCTCACCAGATATGCTATTACACAGATGGTGGAGTTTTGGAAGGAGACATACAGAGACAGCTCTGATGATGAGTCCTGGTGACTGAAAACTGTAAAATGGAGGCTCCTCCCTCCCAGAATGCCTTGCAATCACCCACAATGCATTGCACTACCCAGAATGCAACTTACTATAACTTACTAAAGAAGTCTAAGGTGGCAAAATGGTGAACTGTAAAGTTTCTCAAACCCTGCTGGGCAAATATAATATATATATATAATAATATATATAATATATATATATATAAAAAATGTGAACACTTTACTGATACTTAAAGACAATGTTTTTAGACTCAATTATCATAATATTAGTTATATGAAAGCCATTGATTAAATATACAGTAAAATCCAGTAGGCTGTGTTAGGTTAGGATGTCATTAAGTTGTTTTAACACGTTTGCATTGGGATTTAGCCAGAAATACTGAAATATGTTTATGGAATTCTTGCGATACCAGGATGAATGATAGCCTTTTACTAACGCATTGTTCATATTCATTTTTAGTCATTCTGTAGATTCAATAAAGGAAAAACAATGCAAATTGTTGGCAAATGTGTGTCGGTGAATTACATCCATTTTAATTAAGCTTCAGAAAATAACAGGAAATATAATTGACAGCAAGGTCCATTGCTTCAAGGACAGCACGTCTTACTATAAGGTATATTCTGAGATTGATATTATACAACATGTAGCATTACTGATTATTGTTTACTATGGTACATCAAGGTCACATATGTGAATACTCAAGGTTATTTATGGTTAGCATGTAACAGAGCCTTAATTGCTTTAATAAAGCTTTCATAAGAATGTAGCATGCAAAACAGTAATATTATTTTATATTATACAGTTATATAATTATTATAAATAGTTTAAGACCTCATGTTTCTTTAAAGGAACAGTCATATCGGTATTTGTTTCCATTAGGTCCCTCCATGGTTTCTCAGATTAGCCTCCTTGAAGCTTGATGGAATAAACCTGGTACCTAAATAAGGCATTAATATAATGCTATGTTTTGTTGAAATACCTTCATTTTGTTTTCAATAATAAATGTATTCAAAATGTATAAGAAAAACCTATAAAAATGTGACAAAAAGAAGTCTGTATATAAAAACATACAGTCAGCTAAGTTACCAAAACTTTAATACTGGAACACAATGTATGATACTTATATTAAAAACCATATTGACGATATAAAAACTGTACAGGGTCATATAATATATATAGTATATATATATTTTTAGTTAGTTAATGCAGGTAACGTAATTTCTCAACATAGCTTCCCACACAGTGGAGGGTTTTCTTTATCATCTCACAGGATCAAAATTATCTCTAGGTGGCACAAGAGAAACTGACAATTATTTCACCAACTTTGCTCATCTGAAGAGGTACTGTTGGGACTTGAAGAGTCCTTAAGTGCAACAAACCTACAGGAACAAACACACCAGCCCCCAGAGGCCATGGGTAGTGTATTTATTAAAGGATGATGAAATGCTGCTTTCTCTACACATTGGAGCACATTGGAAGCTTAACAGCCATTAAGTCTGTTTCATTCAGCCAGTGTTCCAGAATGATCTCAGTTGCCCGCTTAAGTATGTAGAGGATGGTTGTTAAGACAGGCAGACCTTGTATAAGGTAAGATAACTACAACATATTCTAAGTATTGGAGGAGCATTGATGTCCTCAGCCTTTGAAGTCAAATAACCTTAACTAAAAGAGCTTTTAATGGACAGAGTGTAGAGTCTAAAGGTATCATCCCCCAAAACAAAGAAGGAAGAACAATAGTATGTGCTCTAACCATGCTGTTTTTTTTACTTAATAAAGAAATATGCAACTTTGTGTTTGGTAAATTGATGGCTCTCAAGTAGCAACCGCATTAAGTGAAATACCCACATCTGGGTTAGCAGGGAGACAATAAGAAACTTGCAGGCAGGCATTAATCAGAAAATGAGTTATAGTGCATGAACAAATCGAACAATTTGTAATTATTTCCTGAACAATATTTTACATATTTCTAGAACTCATTATATCCTGGCTTGGACATTATGGGGAGATTAAAAATGCATGACTCAACCCATCCTGCTTTAATCTCGTCCTGCTTCCTAGTTACCAAAGTACTGCCTAGCTAAAGTTTAACCACACATACGCTATCCACTAGAACAAAGTTAATAGAAACGAATGCTAAACGTATTTGTTACATTGTGAAATGCGTCATTGATAGTGGTCCATTTATTTAATGCTCATTTATAGCAACTAGTTTGTTAAATGGAATCTTTAGCTCATGGCGTTTTATATATATACAAAAAACACACACCCTGGCTCTGTTGTAACAGGTGCTAAGAAGACTTCAGTAGAATTCAAAGCACTTTTGGAAAAACAAACCTTCAATAAAACTCATACAAGCATTAAGGAGGGCAAGGAAAAGAAAAGGAGATTATTAGGGTAAAGAAAATGAAAGAGCATATATAAAACTGATTAAATCATAAATGTTTGACTACATTTACACACATCGTATATGTACAAGCTACTTGCTGCTCAGCATGTCTGTGAAATCTAAATTTGAGCTTCTGGTTTGCTTACTTTAGTCCTTCTCAAAGCAGTCTGCATCTGTACCATAGTCTATATATCCCGAACATCAATTCTGCAGAAGACTCCTCCTCATCGCCATAGGACAATTTAATCATGAGGAGGAAGAGTTCTGGTTTCCACTGTGATTGTTCCACATCCAGAACTTTCTCCTCAAAGACCCAGATTACAAATCCAAAAATGTTGCAAAGTATGTTCCTGATAAAGTGCGTGATTATAAATACTGCTGTGAGTAGGTACAACAATGGCAATGTCTGGATTAGACAATTATTTAGGCGACACAGAATGTGTTCAGATTGAAGGTAGAGACAGTAAGACTAGATAAAATGACACAAGGATGGATAACCAAAAATATGCACCTTCAAATTATATTGGGAAGCACATCCTGAACATAGTTATTTAAGCCGTCCTGGTCCAGGCTCACGATATTACATAGCAATAGTCTTTATATGAGTCCATATGGATGTGCGTTAGGAACAAAATGCTAAAGGACTGGAGGAATTCGACTTAGCTTGACTCTGGCTTGTACTCATTTTCTTTTGAGAAAGCTAAGTGGCATAAAGCCTGGCTCACACAGCTATATTTTAAAGGGTCACTCGAGACCCTTCTTAATGTTGAACACAGATTGGAGTCTGTCTTGCATGCTTCTTTTAAATATGTTAACTTTACTTACCACAGCGGGGGTAAGAAGGTATTTGACGGTATGCTAGGGATATGTAGGAATATCTAATGTGATTTAGTTAATTAGGCTGCATAAACATATGGAATACATTTTAACTGAGCTTGTTTGTGATCATGCATTACAAAAAAACACAGTCTTCAGAAATATGCAACATAAACATTGCAAACATGATATTTTGTTTGTTTCATTAACTGGATAATAATTGCATAAAAGAAAGTCCATAACTCATATACTTTGCTGGATAACCAGTCCCTTCCAGACACTGTCGTACTTAATGAGTACTTTAGATGTATTAGGATATTATTAATGAAGGCTACAGCGTCGTCTTTTTCATGGGTATTATATGGGCACGTAATATTCAGACTAGCTTTTAAAGGGACAGTTACCTTAAAAGTCAATTAAAGTGAAAATGAAACAAGACTCAAGGTTGATATGTAGTGGGAGCACAAACTTCCTGGGTATATGCATTGTTAAATGTTTTCAAGCAATGCTTTGGGGGGGGGTAGGGCAAATATCAACTTTTAAGTATATAACTATCTTAAATTAAGCATTAAAATGTATCTGCATTAAACTGTTTTACAGTTTCGTAATTATCGCTAGGCCTCTCATATCCAACTGCTGGCGTACTGATGTTAATGATGGCCACCGGTATTAAAGTGCCAGGTTTACCTTGTCGCCCCCAGTCCAGCCATCACATAACACACTTACTGTACAGTCGTCATTGTAAACACACTGCATACTTGCATTATTATTTTTTCATCACAGTAAATAATATCTCCCATTGTTAGTTTTCTGATTGATTAGATAATGCTTCTAACAGATTAGTGTCCCTTACTTTAAAACTAATTACAATCTCTAAAAACAATTACACTCACTGACAAAAGCACAAGCCCTAGATGTTTTGATAAATACATTTATTTATGCTAAAAGTTGCAAAAGTGACAGTTTTCCTTTGACATCATGAAAAACATAATTAGTCTATTATAGCTACACACTTCCTAGCTGACATTTGGACAAAAAATTAGGTCTATTTAATTAAACGTTTAATGTCTAATAACAGGCTTACCCAATGGTAACAGTTTCCTATCTAACAACTCAAATGTTTACCCTATATTGACATTATCTTTACTATTACTATAAATGTGTTGTTAATATTGGTATACTAAGGTAACAAGGTAGAATCCTTTAGAAATCAATACATTCTTCATAATTTATCAGCTGTAAGGGGGCATATTTCCAGGTCACATCTTTCTTAAAGCATAGTTGTTTAGTTAAGATGATAATTGTATTTGACTACCATAAATCTAGTATGTGAACTGAAAAAAATGGGTATTTATTTTAGAAAAACAATTTTATTTTATCCTCTCTGGTGACATATGTAGAAGACAAACTGTACAGATGGATGGTATGCACAATACAAAATAATACAGAAAAAAAAGTTTATCAAACAAATAAATTGTGACTTTCTAGTAATTCTAAAATACACATCTTGTCAAATTCGTTTTACATTGTTTCTCTATAAGATCCAGAACCCCAGGTTTTCATTGATATACTGAATACAATAGTTGCATTCAAGAATATATTGGGTCCTCTAAATGATAAATGTTACTGATAACATCTGTAACAAAACAACTAAAGCCACTTAGAAACTATTAGATGATGTATTAAGTAATAAACCCTAGCAAATCTGTCATTTTCTTCTAAAGCAACTATCACAACTTGCGTTACTATCACATGACAATTAATCCCAGCCAGAAATATTTTACTTGTCTAAGGAAATGTTTATGAGAAAGTTTTGGGCATTTAACAGTGCTAGTATTAATTGTTTCTGCCCATTATTGTTTGTTAAATAACAAAACCTTAGTTTTATTGATGCTAAACATTTACAAAAATACAAGCAATTATACTTTTTGTTGGCCAATTCAAAGCTGCAGGGCATAGATCAATATTGGTAATGGTTAAATTAAATTACTATACAAAATAACTCCTAATCCTAAACGAATCCGGAATATTACAAAAGCATATATTCTTGTTATGCAATCCTTCAACAAATATGGCTTTATCTATTAAAGTAGGTTAAATGTATTATTTATAGGGCATCTCTTCAGTGAAACAGCCATGCAATTTTTCTTTCAGTTCCAGAACAGCTTTACTGCATGAAATGTTATGACTTATCTGCTATCAGAGACTTTATTTCAGTTATCCTGCCGTGTCAGAAGCAGATATCAAATATATGTGTAACAATCTAATTCTAGCCAGAGACTTATGCCAACTGATATGTGGTTTTAATTAAATCGGCACATTTTTCCCCCTTCTCAAAGCAAGTTTGCTTATTTTACAGCAAGAGTTCTGCTTAAGGATCTTCATTCTCTGGGCAGCTTTACTCGAGAAGTAATTCAAGTACTTTGTGAGACAAATGGAATGAGTAGTTGTTCTCATGGTGATTTGTTGGAATTTTTCTAGCCTTAGGTTGATGGTGTGTGTACTACAATAATAGTAGAGTTTACAACATATACATAGTCCCAGAATATCTGAGATTAATATTCAAACTGAAATTGTCAAATTGGATGGCTACTTGTGTTTACCAGCCTGGCAATATGTCTAAAAATTGAGTAACCAATGGGTAGCTCTCCAATGTTGACCCTCTCCACTCTTATGCCTCATGTGCCCTACTTTTACAGTGTTTGAAATACAGTTGTATGGCACTGTGGGATATGATTGCTTAATATTATGGTATTGCCATCAACAATAGTAATATTTGTATTATAGAGTGTAAAATCTTACATTAAGAAGTTTTTTTAAGGAGCACCCTCTAGTGGCGCCGGCGGAAATTACCTTGCCTTATATAGGGAGATTACATGCACGCCACACTCAAGATGGCTGTGGGACGGAAGTGACGTAACGGGACATTTAAAATTTGACGAGAAATACGAAATTGGCGCCAAGACCTTTCTACTTATTTAAGACACTCAGAAACCCTCAGACCTTGCCTTCTGATGGTCGTGCCTATTCTGATAGTGCCTATTCCTCGTCACGCGTTTCTGATTCGGCTTGTTTATTCATTGCTCCTGATTTCTGGCATCCTGACCTCGGCTTACTCTACGACGTTCCTGCTGTCTGGCTCCCTGACCTCGGCTTGCCTGACTTTGAACCCTTATCTCTGTCCTGCCTGATATTGGTGTCTCCACGTACGCTGTGCGTAACACATAGTTTTTATTAGGTATGAAAAAATAGTTTACATGTAAATTAACATTTAAATCTTTTTTCCTATAGGGTAGTAATATATTCATATTTTTTCTTTTTTTATCCTAAATTAATATTCACATTTTGGGGGGTCGTCTTATAATTGAGTAAATGCGGTATAGTTTTTCTCAATTTAAGGGCATTTAGGCATTTGTATTATAATGAAATACAAAATGGCACAATCTTTATACAAAGTTTTCCTTAAAATGTAGGTCAAAGCTATGTATGCTTATCATATATATATATATATATATTTATATATATAATATAATAATGTGTGTGTGTGAATTATATATAGGATTTTACAGTATGTAAAAATGTATCCTATTTTTATTGGTGTCAATTGAATGCATGTCTAACATCGTCCATTTGAAGTCTGAAAATACTTAATGCAAAAGAGCTCTTAAGGGACGTCTTAGAAGTGTTTCAAGACGACAGTAAACTGTATCATTTTCTATTCAGGTTTCAATTTTATGGTGCACGCTTAGCAATGTGAACTTAGTTCTTAGCAATAGAAAAAGTAAGTGACAATCTTCAATTCAGCTCAATGATAGCATTGTATCGTCTTTTCTTATTCCCTGTTATTGAATGAAATTGGTTTGGTGAGTCAAGTACCAAAAAAAGTGTGGCAAGAAAAGTTAATTTATTCTGTACATTTGGTTCACTCATTATATAAAGATGTATATTGTCTTGGCACATAATCACTATTAATTAACCCTCTAAGCTCCGAAAGATTTCAGAATCCAAAGCAAAACTGTGTTGCTTGGCTAGACCTATAGGAATTCCACCTTCCAATACAAAGTAATGGGAAGTAGACCTCTGGGAAACTCTCATGTTGTCATATACTGTTTATACTGATTAGTATTTCATGTTGAAAGTCCTCTCATGATATGTTTACTAATACCTTACCTATATGTTGTGAAGCATGGACTCACCAGGACCCATATTAGGGCAAGCTCTAAGCAAATATTTTACTAGAACGAAAACATTGAGACTCCTCTCATTTTCATGCACGTTCATACAAGAACAAAGTTGCATATATACAACAAATACAAAAGAATAAAGTTAAATTGAACCATCACAGATGCGGCGTCTTGGAGTAAATACAAGCTGCCAGACACTTCCAAGGTTCTGGAAGAATATTTAGGGTTGTTGGGAGGATTATTCCACAGCTCAATTTCCTTCTTTCTTGTAATTTGGAACCGTGACTAAAGATTGTAGACTTTAGGTCAACATACTGCCAACGTAGGGTGGGTAATAAAGATGGGCCCAAGACAAATGTCAGCCACTTTAAATAACTTGGCATATCCAAATAATGTATTATCACACTGGGGAAAAAAGTAGAGTGAGTTGAACAAAATGCTAAGTTTGTCAAGATGCACTTGCAGCACAGATGCTTATACTATATCCCCATAGGCAATACTTCACATGACATTTGTTGCAAAATGTCTTTTCTTGCTAGAGGATTTTAACCAAGTTTTTGGTTAAAGTTTTGGTTAAAGTATGCAGATGTATTAGGTCTTCATTTTTCTTTTCAGTTACATTTTTACAGGCTGCAGCCCATCTGGCACCAAAACAGTGGCAGATCTACCAATTGGGTGTTCAGGCTCCCCAGTGCGCCGCTGCTAAATGGGTTGATTGAGGGGGATCTCTGATCTCCTTAACCAGTCCATGTATACTATGGAGGTCGGTGCTGACCCAGCACAGCTTCCATAGCATGCTGTTCCGTACATCCTTTATAGGCAGAGCACTTGGATATGAGCAGTAAGGAAGTAAGGGAGCCAGCCGCAGAGAGGGCACTACCTCGGGTCAGGAATAGGGCAGCGGCAAATATAAATACGTTGTTAGTTAAGGCAGGTCGATGGATCAATGTAAAAGTTATGAAGAATACCCCAAAAGGGTTTTCTGTTTTGTTTTCATATAGTGCAAATGGCAGCATAAGTAAAATGCAGTATGAGTTTGAATGCATATTAGATTTGTTTAAAACCAGTCAGCAAGTCTGTTCTAAAATTCATGTAATGGGGTTAAGCACAGAAAAGACAATTATTATGTTAAGGAATATTGGAAAGAGAAAACTGAAATTACAAGCTTGTATGCAAACGTTTTCGTTGAATAATAAAACCTAGAAGGTTACCAGTTTGCCAGGAACAGAAGAATGAAGATAAAGGAGAAAAACTTTTGTGCGGGAACTTCTGTAAAATACAGAATGTGTTCATGTTTTATAGACACAATGGTAATGGAACACTAGTGACTTAGCACTCATTACCAATCAGACATGAGCCAAATTCTTGACATGTTACATGTGTGTGTTTGTCATTAAGAGACCAATCATACTACATAGACAAAAATACAAGACCGAAATAAGGATGGTAAAACGTCCCATAAAGGTGTGGTAAAAGGGCAAAATCACACAAGATTCCTTATTTGACCAATGGATTGAGCCAGCCACATACTGGCTCAATTAGCTGGTCTAGGATTCAGCTAAGCTCTGACACAGCTTGTACTGTGCTTCAATCTACTTGCTTACGTCTACCTGACAGGTACGTTTCACCAATATTTGAAAAAAGGATGCTTTTTCCTTTTTTATACTTTGCAAAAAAAAAGTACAACAGAGGACAATCCTTATGTGACCAAACATAAGTAACAAAAACAAACCTTACCTTATCAGAAGAAGCAAAGGCAAATCTATTCCTGTAACAAGAACATCCACCATTTCCAGTATAAAATGTGGTTATTTATTCATGGATAATGCAGCAGACTGAAATGAGGAACTCAAGTATAGATGCTTATGGTAAGACTCTTTAGTGTGAGATTGTAATCAATATATAGGATAATATATTGATGGAATATGCCATTGAACTTTTAATCCTGGAAATGGAACAGCTTTGTGTTTCAGCCTATCAAAAAGAACAAGAACAGAATAAAAGGGCAAAGCAGATTACGTGTTCAGTGGTAAGGATTTTCCCTTGTCACATTCTTCCTAAATGTGACATTGTCAATGCATTTGTTATTCAAATCTAGCAACTGAATTCAGTATACAATCTAAAATCCGTAGGATTTATATGAGCAAGAGTGATGCTCCCAGCAGTCAAAATATATGTAATTTAGCGTAAGAAGAAGACATGTCCGTGTTTCCATTTATGAAAGGGCTCTGTAATTCTGATCATCTACAATCTGAATGGAGATAATTACCTAGATTGGCATTAGTGGTGTTTAAATAAGATAAATGTCAATGATAGTTGGGGATTATGTCACACTGGCTCCTTTGAGAAAAATTAACTTAGCTACGAGTTGTTATTAAATGGCTTGTTCATTACTGCAGAAATAATGTAGGGAATAAGTCAACAGGTATTTAACATGAATAAAAATAGCTGCTGACGGCGGAATGAAAATGAAGCACGGTGTATCACAAATTAAATCAATCCACGGTATTTTTGCTAGTAAAATTAGGGTGGATCACCTTTATATGAATATTCAAAGGAACTAAATTTGGCATTAGAGACATAATTCCTAGTACTGTAAAATGTAGATGCATTCAGAATTCTTCAGGGAGTGGTTAATTGTCATATGAAATAAGATCAGATACTGATAGGTTGGTGTGACAGAAACTGTAAAAGAAATACGCTTAAGAGTACCCCTTGCTTATATAAAAAAAAAGGAGAACAAGAAATAAAGAGTTGGGCATTCCATAAAATCGCATGCTAAGAACCTTCCAATTATCACATCATTTCTAAAGTGGTTATGTCATAACTCAGGAACTCAAGTAAGTGAATCCACATACGAAACATCCTTCAAAATGTAAAATATACAGGCAAAAATTACCATAAAACCAGAGACATTACAGTAAATCAGAGTAAACGAGGAATCATTGCTTTACCTCAGAGTCACCTCTGCTGTAAGAAATATAAGTGTTGTCAAGGGACCTGTCACTTTGCTAAATTCCACTATTTAAAAGAGAATTTTGAAGCAGTCTATCCCATGAAGTATTACACACATAAATCTCTGTTTTTCATAATAATGTGGGAGGGGGTGTGAATTTGTCCTTTCGCAATAAAAATGTTCATTGCGTATGGTTCTGTAAAAGACATCTGTAGTGAGAATAGTTTCTTTAAATTCTTTAAACATTCCTATACGAAAGATTTACTGCAATTACGTAAATACTTTTTTTCCAGCTTCCACACTTTCCATACAGCATGCTAGGTGCATTCGTATTACATAAAATATGTGACATTTCGCACATGTGCAACAGCCATTTTCTTTTATTGGCCTATGCCAGGGGCGTCCAACCTGCGGCCCTCCAGCTGCTGCAGGACTACATCTCCCATCCTCCTCAGCCAGCCCTTAGCTGAAAGATGCATTATGGGAGATGTAGTCCTGCAGCAGCTGAGGGGCAGCAGGTTGGACGAAAAAAATATTATATATTTTTATAAAGGCTGTTATGTTATTAGTGTTTTAATTTGCCCTTTTATGTTTTGTCCTTGAATATTTTGAAAGGAAAAAACAATATTTCTTTTGATTTTCTGTTGGATACTTCATCACTGTAAACTGGGCCTGTAATGGAAATGCATTTAGACGATATTAACAATTGTATTATTACATGAGAAGTATTTGCCATTATGCTTCAGTATATTTGTCAAGATTTTGCTCAAGGTTTATGTCTAAGGTCCAGTTATAGAAGCATAGGATTTGACCTTTTTTTTCATGATGCAAAGATCTTAAATCCGTTCTTGGTCTTTTCTTAGATTCGGGATAGCTTTTTGCTTATCCAATGCATGTTAAAATTCTCTGCGTTACGATTGCCAGATAATTCAAAAACATTCGCCAATCTGGCAACAAGTACGCAGTTATCTACATTTTTTGCAACGAGGCTAGACAAAGATGGCTTCTCTTTACTTTTAGTCGATCGCAATTTGTTAACAAATAAACCCAAACACAAACAATCCAATAAGAGAATGTAAAAAAAAACATTGTTTCTGCTACAAAACCCCTTTAAGCACTTGTGTAAGGTCAATTTTGTCATCTGTGCACCTGTGCACCTTAAAAAAAATTAAATGCTTTTAAGGTTAAAGAGGAAATAAAAAGGAAGGTTCTCAATTGTTGCCACAAACTCCTCATTGTTTAATGTTTTGTTAAAGGAACTCCAAAGGACTTTGTGCCTGGGGTGCGTTGGGGTTTTCTACAATGATATTTAGATATAAAAGCACCTCTGTGGTCTAGTTCTTTTTTCATAGATATCACCTATGTTCTGTTATGGAATACATGTTATGAATTTTAAGAGGCTGCATGGAGTTTTTGTGTTCAGTAAATCGGGGAGGTAACAGCATTTAAAATATGTTTATTATCTTCCTTGACATCCCATTAACCTTGTGCAACCTTTTGATTATCTATTTACCGAGAAGGTAATTCTAATCCCATGTTAGATTAACCCAACTGCTGTTCTTCTAAACTCTACGCTGTAAAGAAATCAAGAGGATTTTGCTGTAGTCTCTGTCATTTCCATGATGAAATAGGATATGCATTTTTAGATTAACATCACTGCTTCTCTTACGTGTTTTGATTTGTGTTTTATGGAGAATAATCCGTCGGGCTATTGCATAAACGTATCTGCTATGAGTATTCAAAACCAATTTTTGTTAATACCCAACATGCTATAAAGTATTGCATTTTAACCATTTCATGACCAGGGGTTTCACCCCATTTTTACCATACGTTTTTTCTTTTTATGTTTAAAGTATCCACACTTGTTTTCCTGGCTGTTGTTTTTTTTGTCATGGACAGATAGGGAAAATTCATTTGTATAGCCCAAAATTTATTATGAATAATATGTTAAAAATGATATAAATTAAAAAAAACCCTCACATTCTTGAAAATGTTTATTTAGCACTGACATCACTGGAAGAAAGCTCCTGCAAAAGAGTTTGGGCATTCGCAATGTATGGAAGTGTAGCTGTGACACGTGTCCACATAATACCCTCTCTCCTCTTCTTTTATAGCCATGTAGTTTTCTTTTCGAGCATTACTTATGCAGAGCTGCCAGCAGTCCCACTATCTGTGACACTAGCCAAGACAGGCAATAACCAGGACATAGGTCCAGTTCCCAGGACTGCTCAAGTTAATACTGGACTGTTAGCAAATGTTTAAACAATATGTATTGTCACCACCTCAAAATGAATGTTAAATCTGCAAATACACATAACATACAGCTTTAAAATCAGAAAGTCAAAGCTATTAAGGAAAAAAAAAATGTCATGGCTCTTGTCACAACCAATCCGCTCTGCCTAACAAGGGCTGTCTCCTTCTTCACTAAGCACCGGATGAATAGCCATTTATGTGTTCTTGGCTGAAAATCCTGCCTTTAACAAGTACATTTGATGAAGCATGTATATGGTCTCCTGGCTGTTTGTACTCCTGCCCATCTGTTTAGATGGCAAGATGCCGATGTGAGTTAATTTCACAAGGGTAAAAGGAATGAAGAACTGCAATTTCAGCTGCATAGTATGCAAAATAAACAATATGCATCCTTCCAAAGACTCTACATGTGGCAGGGAGTAATTACACAATTTGATAAATATTTTCTAGTGTTGAGTGAAACATTATTAAGGTTTATGTAACTACAAAAATCTAAATATAACAAGGTCTCTCTGTTCCTACACTGAGAATACATTTCAAATATTGGAAGCCGTTTCCTAGGTAGGCCTTGGTTGGCTAGAGGCAACATTTCTTAAAGAATTTATTTTGAGGTTCTAAAATACGCTTTCCAAGGATTTTTGCTGGAATATGAATTTGCTTGCTAATCAATGTACAATCATTTTATTAACAACTGCGAGGGTTTTTTTATCCTCACCAAAAGCTCCAAATCTATGGTGTCTAGTCACAAGGCTAATGCAGCATTGTCTCAAGTCCACTTGGCTACGTAAGTTGGCTAAAATTGAGCAACTTGTTCATTCCCTACATTCAAATAAATGTTTCACTGGAAAGCTCCGTGTGCAGATCAACAATGACTCAATGTAACCCAGAACTTAGCAGCACTGAGTGATGTCGATTTAAGTCAGTAGAGTTACATCTGTAAATCTGTAAAGTTGAGCCGAAGTGTATAGATGTGCATTGGATAATGTATAAGCACTTCTGACAGGGGTGGCAAAAAACAATAGGTTTTTGGGGGGATCTTTTATATGCTTAGTTTTTCCAAATAATGCACAATATTTAAGTACTGCACAATGTCGCCATACATACATATATACATACAAAACATAAGAATGAATGCAAAAAGGGGGTGACTGGGAAATGCATGTCTGCATTTTGGCATTTGAAAGAAAGAAGATTTTTTTTTTACATAATTTAATTTACAAAAACATTCTCGTCTGTTTATATACACATTATTTTCATGTTTAAATCTGATATCCGCCAAACAGCTCCTTGAAAACAAGGACATTAGGGATGGAAATACAGAAGTATTAGGATCCCAAAAAGAGACATTTGGAAGAATGACATGCGTATTATAAATAGTGTCAGAAAGATGAACATGTAACATAAATGGTTAAATATTAGTTATATGATATTGCCCTATCCAATCAAAATCCATCCACTCATTCTTTTACTTATTTGTCAAGCTCTGAGACAGATTTAGCTGTAGTAAGGAACAAGTAGGAAGTTTGCCAGTTTCATTTTATTTAATCTCATGTTAAGATCAATTTGTCTTTTTACATTGATTTTTCAATTTATCTTAAATTTGTTACCAGATATCGACAAAAGCATTCTAGGAAATGCTGCTTTCTATACATGAGGGAAACACATGTATTTTATTTTCATAACAATAACTTCCACATATTTTACCATCTAAATCTACTAAAAGTAGATTATAGTCCATAAGCATTGGAATATTATGCTATGCATGGGATATCACAAAACATATTTATTTCATGTGGACATCATCAAATAAATTGAAGCACTTCAATTTGAAGAAACTGCAGATTACTCTGTTATAATGTTTATTGCTACAATTTAAAGGGCTCATGTGTGGGTTTGTCGAATGCAAAATTAGTTTGCCTTAATAAGCCAAAAATATTTCAAATGTATCGGGAACGAAAGACAATATGAATATGACAATATCATTATAGAGGATAATTCAGAATTCCAGAAACAATGCATGGGTGAATAACAAGGTTAGGAATATTTACTAGTTTGACTAGTAGTAATAACTAGTAACTTAATATTTCACTTCGATGGGTCCTGGAGGAACTTTAGGTTTCCTAAAAAATTGCAATAAATATTTGACCCCATCGACCACCGGCCCTGGTCGGCCCACCAGGCATTTACCTGATATCCTGATATGTCTGTAGATTACTGTTTTTTGTTATATGGCAACACTTACCTACGCTGTTATTTTACTTTAAACTGTAAAGTGCATCTGCCTAATAAATAAAAATATATATTATACATATCACTGTATGTATAACGTATACATGAAATATATATAATCCATTAAAAAACAAGCTCTGGTAAAAATAATTTCTAAGGCTCGTGGAAAGCTTTTACTTTAAATTCAATCAGATATAGATTAGTATTAGTGCAGTGAAAACACCAGCCCTTGCTTTGAATATAGCTTGTTTAGCTACATGAATCCACTTCACTTTAAACTGTTGCTTAGAAATCTGGTTTGACAGGCAAAGAATCTTATTCATTGAGCACTTTAAACATGTTTTCTTTACACCGGGGAGCAGTGCTATCAAGAATATTTCATAGGCTACTCAAAGAAAAAAAAAAAACATCAAAAACGCCTTATTTACACTTCATAAACATTCATTTAAAATACGGTACTTATATAGAAATTTGGCAAAATGATACATATTTTGAATTGCATTCGCTGTTTCAGATGAGGCTTGAAAGACTTTTTCTTCTAGCTATTACAGAATTACAGAAGAGACGTAACCAAACAGCTTTGTCTCTGTATTTCCGCTTGTGTTTTAACGAAAATGTCCCTTTAAAGGAATAGATCACACTACTGTTTTACAAAAAGTGGCAGACATGTAACTCATGCGTATGCTTTATCTGTCTGTCAGTTCTAACCTTTCCGGTGAGTTTCAGAGGCACAGTTAATGGGCTGTGCGTTCATTTCCAGCTCATAACGTAAATTAATAAGTAATCAGCATTTCCTACACGAGGAACAAGAATCAGAGCCCAGACGACTTGTGCTAAACGGGGCCTTATTCAGAACTGGAGCCAGAACAACATAAACTAAGAATGTTGTTCGAGTTTTTGTAGATAACTTTCAAGCTGGCATTTGTACAACGTTAACTGTAAGCGTTCTTTGTGACAGTTTTGAGTTATGGTTGAATATTTTCAAAACTGTTTTTTGTTTGTTTTACATATTTTAAATAAAGGAGCAGGAAATAACATTATGTTTGCAGTAACTTTGTGGACATTAAAGACTTGGGCATAAAGGGCCTGAGAGGAACACGTGGACAAACTATACATTTATAAAGTCACTCACAAAGTTTATTAGATTTCTTTTCATTTCTTATGCCATATTTTTTTGCATTAAAGTGTGTAATCTGACATTAGTGCCATAATGGATTCTCTGTCGGACTCTTGGCCAATGTCAATGATCTGTGTGACTTAGTTGTTATAATTAATGATATTTATTAATTAATATTTATTAATGATATTTATACATATATATATATATCCTATGTGTAGTTTTGTCAAGATAGCAGGAATAGTTAGGGTTCACTGAAGCAATTTTTATTTGCTTCTGCAGATAAGCCAATGGAAGGCCGAAGATGAGAAGAAAGGGATGTGAGTAAACCTGAATTTTATTTTCATAATTTCTTTAATAATTTAAAATTAAGTATTATTAAGTATATGTGGCTTAATAAAAATCATGGTTTTTATATAAACCTCACAGCCCACTACCAGGGACAAGACCCTCACAGCCTGCTACCCATGTCTGGGCTCTTGTGGGGTTTGGAGCCCAGATGGCTCCCTTTCTACGAATGGGGTGCAACTGGCCCCTTTCTGGTCTTTGGGACCTGGGGGCACTATTGCGAATATATGGGATGGGGTAGTGGGAAGACTATGGCTGAGGAGGGGCAGTAAACCCCTCATATTAGGTTTGCACTGGGCCTAAAGAGTTTTATTGGCAGACCTAACATGGTTTAGTACACTATGAACATCAAATGCTTAAGAATATGTGAAATTTGTGGTAGAAATATTTAAAGTGGCTTAACTAAGTATATGAGGGAGTTTTTTCAAAGGAGGAGAAATGTTAGACCAGAGGTCATAGTCTAAAACTAGAGGGTCAGAAGGGGTATGTATTGGATATATTCTACTGTACAGAGAGGGTGGTAGACAAATGGAACCGTCTCCCATCAGCATGGGATAGGCATAAAAGTATCTTGAATTTATGACCATGGACTGATTAAGATTTGACACGGGCAGACTTGAATGCTGCTGTGAAGTTCTGTGTTTAAATGTTTCTGGCAATTTCGACACATAGAGAATGGGCGCAAACAATTTTGGTTGATAAAACTGTGAAATTATAAGTTATGGATGCACATCATTGAGAGCTTGCCACATAAGTTGGTTTGCTTGCATTTGATTTGAGGGTCATCAAAACATTAGCAAATTAGCATGGTAAATCAGGGAGCCCACCAAAAGCGCAACCCTACTCCCACAGCCAGTAGATGCAAAACACTAGCTCCGTGGAAACCATGCTCCATTTTACATTTACTTTTTTACATTTACTTAGGGTTGCAACAAGACTCCCTGAATGATACTAATGATACCAAAAGCTGTAACATGCTTCTCCTACCTTAAAGGTAGGCAAGAAAGTGCTTCTGTGTAAAAGATGTAGAAGCCCCTTTTTACATTCTATTTTATCTTTTCATATTAGTCTATACCAATGAATCCCAACCCTTATGCAATAACAACTCCCAGATTCACTTTTAACCCCCCTGTCCTTCCATGCCTCCCTTGCCTTTCATGCAGCCCTTACACTTGGAAAAGGAATTATGACTTTTTTGATAGCTACATGTCTTTAGTTGTATCAGATAAAACCAATTTTAAAAAAGGGTTTTACAGTACACAATGTCATACATTTAGCTCCCCCCCTTAATTAACTGAGCAACCTATAAGATACAGGTTGAGCATCCCTTATCTGGAATGCTTGGGACCACAAGTATTTCAGATAAGGGTTAATTTTGGATAATGGATCCTAAACTCTGTGCTTTCCGTTGTTCAGGCTTCTCTCTGCTATCCCAAAATGCTTCCAGTCCTTTGTTCAGGCTTCCCCAGAGCTGTTCCTGTCCATAAAAGCAAGCAGGAGGGCTCTAGGGAAGCATGACTAACAGACTGGAATCACTCTGGGACAGCGAGGAGAAACCTGGACAATGGAGCGGATTGCAGGAGGAGCCGAAGAGGAGGCAGAGAATGAATCTGATGAGTTAAGACACCTCTTTTCGGTTCCCCTTCAGTAGTGAGTATACCTTATCTGAATACTGAACCTGTATATAAATTATATGCGCCACAGACACAGATAATTGTTCTTGGGACCAAGTAAATAATGTAAGGTTTCAACAGATAAAACAGATATATTTATATGCACAGAAATGACTACAAAGAGGCATGATTCAACCAACCAGAGAAATTAGCTATTATCTGGGGGTTCAGGACAACTGCCTACAGGTTGCTCTGGATGGAAGAGAATAGACCTAAAAAATAGACTTTTTGTTCTTGCAATTTCATGAATAACCATAAAGTTCTAGAATATCAAATTGTTTACACAGTGACTAGAGCCTTACTATGTTGCTGTCTTGTGAAGTCTATTTAGTAAATGCCGGGGCAGTGTCAGTGTGTTTACGAATAGCTGCGTTTTAGGGTTGTTCCCCAGGGCCGTCTCTCCCCTGCATTTTATACATGTATAATTTAATAGATAAAATGCACGGTCTGAGACATTGTCCTCTGTCAATGACACACACAAAATGCTTCCATTTTCAAATTCTGGGTTAGATGAAGAAAATCTAAGAAGAAAATCACGGTTGATGTGACAGGGGCAAAAATAAAGTGAGGGGAAGGATAATTGCATCAGAAAGACAATGAGAATGTAAGAGGAAATTCTAAAAAAAATCTACATTCTAGTTTTTATACAACTATTCTTTTATTCAATACATTAAATTATACTGACATGCAACATATGTCCTGTCTGAACACATTAACTTCCAATAAAGCTGTCCTCTGGAGTTTTTGTATTCTCTTGTAGTATAAGCAGGTGAAGTAAACTTCACTGAAATGTTAAATCTAACATACTGTGTGAAGAATGAACTTGTATATCCATCAAGTACAGATTAAATATTTTGTGGTATAACAGATGTAAATATGTATGCTATGTTATATAAATTACTATGTACAACCTATGGGACTGCATACCAAAACTATGAGTTGAATTTTTCTCACCTTATTTGACTTTAGAATATTCAAGTCTCTTGAATAGCTCAGCAGGAGTATTTTTTGAGAATCAGTGATTACAATTTTCACTGCAGTATAATAGTTATTTGAAAAACACTGCCGGGCTGGATCCAAAAACTCCTAAATTCTATGATAGTATGTTATAGCTTAACCTCGAATCTTGCCTTAATTCTAATGTAATGTTCACTGGGAACAAACTGTTAACAAGTGGCTGCTGTTGTGGCTTTAAATGCTGGTCATTCATAAAACGTCTAAGGGATATTTACATTCAATTGTGTCTGCTTCCCTATACCACCTCTTATTTAAGGTAAATTAATTACATTTCTTTCGGTCAACGTATGGTTGGGTTTCCTCGAGCCTGAGCATTCTCATACATTCTACAATTATGAATGGACAGTCTAATACCTGCTTAACACAATCTATTTAGAATTTTAACTATTTAAATTAATGTAAATTAATTAATGTAAATTAACATTAATTAATTTACCTTCCATCAGCCTGCCCCATGTCCATCCCATTGTCCTACCCATTGCTCCCCCATCACTCCCAATAAGCACACTTTATGACAACAGGGGTGAGAATATGGCTAGTGGCGTCTGGGTGCCATATTTCCTCAGGCCCCCATTTAACTAACACGTATACATACTAACATGCAAACATCCACTCACTCTAACACAGTACACTTACATAAACACTTACACAGTATTTCTCCTGTTCTTCTTCTTCCTGTCCCAAGTACATCTAACCCTATGCTCACTCCTGACACTCCAACATCATATACTGACACACTAACTCATTGTAACATCATACATTGACAACTAAGCACACACATGCTAACATCAAATACTACACACACTCTACTTCCCATCCCCCTCATACCTCGCTGAGTCGTGTCCCCCATGTAGCTCACACTCACTGCCGCCCCCGCGAGACGTACTGTTGAGACCCCCAAGATCCTCCTACACACACAGAGTAACACACTTATACTTACACTAACATGCTTTCACACACACAGTAAAATGCTTACACGTACTAATATACTTACACACACTTACATATTTACTTACACATAGTAATATACTAGCACACACATTAATTAACATATTTACATGTACGTCAAAATACTTACACACAGTAACATACTGACATAAATAAACACACACATAATAACATACTTATTATTACTGTGAGTTTTGAGCTCTGATCTGACACAGACCAGGGCCGGCCCAAAACTTAATGCCGCCTGGGGCGAAGTTTAAAATGTCGCCCCCCC